>JBCJKH010044960.1:0-25821 GCA_039877255.1 Loriculus beryllinus
AAATATCCTTTATTATCTTTCACATGCTTCAAATATAGTTTTACACACATGGACTTTTACCATAGAACATTTTCAAGTTGTTTATTTTTTATAGCTATCATTTTAGAGGTGAAGTATCACCCTTCCTATAAGAATTGTTTCACTGGGTTAGATCCATGGCCAGTATAGCACAAGGATGCTATTTAAGGTGAACACTTGATCCCAACTACTACTGGTGCGTGCATAAGCATCTTCACACTCACAGTCAACGTCTTCCTTTGACTTCTGGAGACATTTCAGCTTTCAGACTTCCCACTTCGTGCTCTGGTCTGCTTCTTATTGCTGAACGAGGTGCTCCACTGGTGGTTGCACCCCCCGATATATTTGCAGAATTTATATTGTAAATACTGGAGGCTGAAAGAAAAAAAGGAAAGAGATCACACTGAATTTAGTCATCCAATTTTGAAAACTTAGAAATGCTTTCTGGTAGCCTCTTTGCAATACCATAAGGAATACTTACCAGGAAATTCACATACGGGAAGTGGCCCATGTAGATGTCTTTGTAGTCTAAAATACATGTTAAATATTTTGCTGATCTAAGAGAATTCATTTTGGGAGTGGAAACTTTTATGTCCTTTCCAAGAAGAAAGCTAGGACAAAATATCTACAGTGTGCTGTGAAGGCCTGACAAAGATTTAAAACAGAGGATTGTTTGCCAATTCATCTGAATAATTTGTTATGATATTGCAATGAGACATGAGGAGGGTAGAGCTCAGAGTAATGCTGGTTTTAATTTTTCTCATGCCTTCATCTAACCTAGAAAAAATTTGTGAGGCATTAGAAAAAAGGACGACCAACACACTGCCAAAACATACTATTATCCTTCTGCATAAAATTTATTTCAAATAATTCAATTTCAATATATTGATCCTTTTATACTTAATACAACTTGGAAAATCTATGTATTGTCCATGGCAGACAAACTTAACTTTTTCTGTTCATACTGAATTTGAATAGGTAATGATTGCTTACATATGGTATCACAACCAGAAAGTCTATGGCAGCAACATTAGCTTAGCAACACTAGTAGAAATCTATGGCTGATGCAGAAGTCTATCTACTTGCTGTGATTTTTTTGTAAGTTGGTAAGACTTTTGGTGCCTGAAAGGTGTAGGTTATGAGTTCAGAAGGATAGCAGAGAGCCCAAAGTCGTACATGTTGGTTTTCCAGTGGAGACAGAATCATCACTTTTCCTATTTTTACTTTAATGTGCTTCATTTAAAGCCACATTACTAATTCAGGAAGAAGAAGGGTCCAATGACATGGAGTTTCATCTTTTTCTCCAGGAATTTTTGCTCTGTGCTAACAACTGCTTCTCAAGAATAACTTAACCTTGAGTATTAGCTAATCAGAACTTGGATAAAAATCCAGTGACTGCGTTGTCCCTGTCTTCTAAAAGATTTGTCTCAGCTCAAAAATGCAGTGCAGCAAGTCTACTGAAAAATCAAAATTTGACAGAATGCTAGGAATAAGAATCAAGAAATCTTCTTTCAATACTTTCAGCTGATAGCTCCTTTAGCAACCACAACTGAAATTCTCTCATCCAAATAAAGGCATTTAATTATACACAGTGAATGCTAGCTGGCCAAATAATCTGTTTGAAGTGTGCTGGACAAAGGTACCTCATATGTGTGTTCATATGCACAAACCTGTGCACACACAGTTAATGGATTTTCTTTTATTTCTGGGAACAAGGCTTTCTCAGCACACTGAGCTTCTTATGTCAAAGTGAATTTTCAAGTACTACTGGTTTAGGTAGGACAGACCGTATCAAATGATATTGTTTGATCTTGTCTATTCTGAAATCTTTAACATCTACCAACAAAGCCAGCTTTCTTCCTTCCCTTGTGCAGCCTTCATCCCTTCCCACGTTTGTAATGAACTTCTTTGAACACATTCCAGCACCTCAGTATCAAGGGGAAAAAACCCAAACCAAATCAAATTAAAACCTGTGCCTGAAGAAGACCAACAAATTTGGTGAATTATTCAAAGAACAAGTCTAATGAGGAATAACTAGAGGAAACTAGAGCTGTTTATTCTGGAGGAAAGGACATTCAGGGGAGACCTTACCACTCTCTACAACTGTCTGAGAGGGGGTTGTAGCAAGGTGGGTATTGGTCTGCTCTCTCAAGCAGCAAGTGATAGGACATAAGGAAATGGCCTCAAATTGTGCTGAGGGAGGATTAGATTGAATAATAACAAATATTTATTCATTGGAAAGGTTATTAAGCATTGGAACAGGTTGCCTAAGGAAGCGGTTGAGTCACTATCCCTGGAGTTATTTAGAAGATGTGTAGATGTGCTGCTTAGAACACGGTTCAGTGGTGTGCTAATTGGCAGTGTTAAGTTTGACTCGATGATATGAAAGGTCCTTTCTGACCTAAATGATTCTTTGATTCATTTTAAATCAGTCAGTTAAATTTTCTGTATAGCTTAAAAGACAAATATGAGCTATAGCAGATTCAATTTCTCACCTATTTTCAGATTCAAATGCCCTTGGAAAGGGCCAGCATCAAAAAAAGGCAAGTGTGTGTGTCCATGTCTGAGTCTATGTCTCTGTGATGCTAACGAGTAAAATAGAGGTGAGTCACCTTGCACCTTGATGATGGAGACAGAAAATGACAGAAAGGTGAAATTTTTTTGGACTTCCAAGGAAGCTTTTGAAAACCAGGACCTGATGAAAGGTGCTGGGGAACAGCACTATAATGAATCCTCAGTGCAGAAGTCCCCAGAGCCACTAAGTTTATCTGGGGAATGGGAAGAGAAGAGGATATTCAATCCTGAGTGATTGTCAAGAACAGGAAAATGCAAAGGTTATATCAAGTTACCATTGCCCTCTCTCTGTGCTTTTGTCCTCTTACAAGCAGCATAGAAGAAACATTAGCTTCAATCCAGTAGCAATCCATAATTATACACCATTATTTCTCCTCAGGCTCTTGGGCTTGAGGCAGTTGAGTTGAGTGAACTCCTAAATAGCTGGCAAGTTTGCAGCACAGATTGTTTGGACTTATGTGGATGGAACCATTATTTAATGTAACTTTTACAAAAAAAATCCAGGGCATTTTTGTGGAATATTTTCATCAAGTCCTCTTGTTACACTGCATTTTTCTCCAGGAACTGCAAGGGATATATTCTAATACTGTTGTTGATGAGCACACACACTACATGAAATTTAATGTTGCAGCACATCCTTTTGCAGGATGAGTGTCCCTTATATTTAGGCAAGAATTCTAGCTGCTGGCACTCATGATCCCTGCCATGGTCATAGATGCCACTATAAGAGCCAAGAGATTTGAGTACTTGAAGTAGTAACTAAGTAATAAGCATTAAGCTAAACCTGATACAAGGATAGTTGGTGGTCACTGCCAGAGAGGAAAAGCATATGATTAATAATCACATATCAAATGAAAAGGGTGTTCAAGGAATAATGATGCACAGAGCATGCACTGCTGGTTGCTGTGGCCCTATCATCATGACAAAAGTACATGAAAAATTACTCAAATCTTAACAAGACCAATAGCTAGTCAGAATAATCTTTGTCAGACTTCTATTCTTCCTTCTTCTTTTTAGCTCTATGATCTAATGATATTTCAATGACATGACTAAGCATAGGAGAAAAATGGATTCCCTTCCCAATGAAGACATGCTTTTTTAAGTAGCCTATTAGTTTACACTAGCTTCTTTTCCACGTGCTAGGGCTGCTTATTAATTTGTTTCATCTGGGCTCCTTCCTCTGTTCTTGTTTCCTTCCTAACCTGGGGAAAAGTACACTGTAGTCCTCGCTACCTTCTAGAAAATTTTGTAATATTAATGTTTGCATAACTGGGAAAAAAGTCAATGTTTTTACTGTCTTCTCTGCACAGAGTAAAAATATTTCATTTTCTTTTGTCCCTTACATCTATTCCCCTGGCATTTTTCAATACCATATTTTTCATTCTAGAAATGAATGTGTTTATTTAAATTCAACTGGAAACTCTCTCATAGCCTAACAAGTTGCTTCTGATATCACTATAAAACCTACGATATAAAGGTATAAAATTCAAGCTTGATTCACAGAATCCTGATTTGTATTTTAATACATTCTGAGATGCATTAAAGTTTAGGATGTACTTGCTAAATGATTGTTGGAATTTATTTTAGAGAATCCTTTATTTCATTATATGTATTTTGTATTCTTATATATTTATATAAAAATTTTATATGTAGTTAAAATCTTGTTCCAAAAAGTTTATTTGATTTGTAGACTGCATTCTGCATTTCAGGAATAAACCCTGTAGTATGATAAATAGTATTCAAGATTCAGGCAGAACTTTCTAGGTGAAAGAATAAATATTCTTATTAAAATATATGGGTGAACAGCATCTTCTTGAGTGTGTAGCAGCAACAGCAATACTTTGGGTTTGTAGTACTTCAATATTCATATTGGGAGCCTAATTCTGTATTCTGATCTATAATATTCTGTGTGACGGGCTGCTTCATTGTAGTTCTGGAATTGTTTTGCCAAAAGGACTAGAGATTGCAAGAATCTTTCCCAGCAGACAAACAACCTAAATTCTTAGAAAAAAAAAAAAAAAAAAAAAAAAAGAAGGCTTCAATCAGCATCCACATAAGGATTTGGCCCAATATAATAGCTAGATTGTCAGCTAGTACAAGAGAAGAACACTTCTATACCACTCCTCAATGCCCTTTAGCTCAAAGAGAGAATAAGGTAAACATGACCACACTGTAATGATGATTTGTCCTGGAAACTGTGTGGTCCACTCAGGACACTGCTGACCCACTATGTGAAGTTTAGTCTACTCTGCTGAGCTCTGAAAGCATACAACTAGCCTTAAATCGAAGGAGAACTACTCTGATCTTCTTCCTCTGCTCCAGGAGAGGACATTTGACAATCTACTCTCACCCTATTTAATCACTTTTCTCTGCAGGGAAAGTCAGGCAAGCTTTTGTAGTTGTAAGTCAGAGTTGACACCCACCATCTGGCTCCCTACTCCTTTCTCATTCAATGGCACATGCCTTCCAGTAACTGTTCCAAGGCCATTTCTATTTTTCATTAGATGCTGCTCTTAAGCAGGTGGTTTGAAACAAATCTATTCAATAATATATATAAATTTTCAGGCAAGCAAGGGCTGTGAGAATGGCTGACGCTACCAAACAGAATGATCAACTTCACTCTGATGTAGGCATTAATATTTCTGTCCTTTTGGACTGGACATGTTTCTTGGTTGCTTGTGGTTCTGGTATATTAACCTGCCAGAAGGACTTAACTTGTGTGCTAGGCTGAATTATGCCCTTTTTTGAATATTAATAGACCTAAATTAATTCCTTACCAGTAACTCTGCTTTAAGCTCCAGTTTCCTTTTCCAAATAATAATAAGTAGAGGTGATAGGAAGCATTCACTTTTAAAGTATTATTGCTGTTTTCAGAGAGCGGTCAGCAAGAAAATATTCTCATTTGCCTTTTTTCTGTCCTACGTTTATACCAACTTTGTAAACCACTGGTGGTTTTGTCTCAGTGTTTCTTCATAAACCGAAACAGAGATCAACTGGAAATAGGACATAGTTAAACTGAAGGTAACAAATTTCTTGGTGCAGTAGGAGATGTTTAATCAGGTCACATTACTGCAGGAGTGAATTATGTGCCACTGGTATTAGCACCTGTAGCTTTGTACCCAAGCTTTTGATAAGAAATGCCATGATGTGTGCTTTCATGTTTATCTTCTGACTGTAAGCACAAGATTGGCATTTGCAGGTGTACAGTTTGCTTTGAACCTGTGATTCAACACTGGGTAAAAAGGTTGAAGTGCAACTATTGCTATTTTAGAGAAGTTGGACTGTGCGACTGTTATTGATATTAAGGTAAGGGAGCAGGAAGATCATTGAGAAAAGGTCTGCTACAGAAATCCACGATTAAAAAAACCTGAGCTTGTGTTCAATGCACTCATCCTGTCTCTAAAATTAGAGTACTTATATAGCCATGACTCTGTGTTTGAGTAGAAGCGTGATCTTACTAACACATGAGAGTAGCTTTACAGTAGAAGATTCATCCAGACCAGTAACCTCATTTTCATTCTGGGTGCTGTTGCTCAGAAGCAGATATTTAAGAATATGTAAAAGGAGTGATTCTTGCTAGTATCTGATGAAAAGTTGCACTACTTCTACTGTTTAACACAATTTTCATGTGTAGAACTGGACTGCCCTGTGTTGCATGAAGAGGGTTATTATAACTTATTTCTGCTCGCTACTTGTTTGTAATTCCATCTCCCAAGTTTCACTTGGATTGTGTTTAACACAACAGGGAAATGTTTACCAACAAGATCTGATGAAAATATAATTGTCTTTTGGAAGAATTCTGTATTCTATTTCTTCAGCTACGTGTGCTGTTGCATCTTTCTCCTCTTTGCTAGTCCAGCTGGGATCCAGGAATATACATGGGGTTCTTCACAATACAGAAGAGGTAAATTAATTTTCTGCTACAGGAATCCAAATTATTGGTGCAGAAAAGTCATTCAAATACTGTCTCCATCTCCATTGTGGAGGAGGAGTGGTTAGTGCAAACCAAGTATGTCAGTTTCGTTTTCATTAAAGATCCTGCTCCTTAGGATACATTTGAGTGAAGCAGAAGGTGGGAGTTTTCCAGAAGAAGATAAATCCAACTTTGGGCTAGATAAAACTTGCACAAATTGAATCATAGAATTGTTTGGGTTGGAAAGAACCTTCAAAATTCCACTTTTTCGTGTGTTTACAAGTTGGCAAAGCCAGACACAGCTCACTGCTGCTTCCTTAACTCTGTTCTTGTTTAACTCTCAGCTTACATTCTAGTGCCTAGTGGATTATGAAGTAAAATCATTACCATACAGCACCAATGCTCCCTATATTCTCCATATAGCACCAATGCTCCCTGTATTCTCCATGTATATATGTACCCACCCACAGACAAGTCCCTGTTTGTGGATGCAGTCGTATCTTCGTGTATCTTTGCAGAAGAGCATGAAGTTTCATTGCCATTTGACATCAAAACATTTGAAAACAGCCATCCAAACAAGGGAGCTCTGATTTATTATGACCACTGGTTTTGTTGTCTGTACCCACAATGAATTTTGGACTTAGATGGAGCCTTTAATTCTCTATGACAACAATAGAAATAATGTGTGATATAAGCTTGTGTTGCTGGGCACTCTGCTGCTAGTCTGCCTGAAGGGTGATGAACCTACCTTAGAATGAAAAAATTTCTTCCTTCAGGAAGAACAAAGATGTCTGTGATGGGTGACATGTATTTGTGCACTGGCTAAGCTGTGTCTTATTATAACATTATGAGAGGTGACTCATCTTACAAAGTGATTCATGCTGCTTTAGATGCAATTTCTACTCAACTTCCCATGCATTTTCTGAAAACTGACATCCTCCACATCTTGTAGATGTGTGAAAGTATAGATGCAAGCTGATATCATAACTACTTCATGAACCAGAGCAACAGGTGAGTATTTAATCCGTTTGAAGTCTCTCAATCTTGGTTCTTCTATTGCAAAAGGCATTTGATACTTACATGAAGGCTTGTCATATAGACAACATTCTCAGTAAATCTTCCGTTCTCGGTAGTAGCAAGGTCCCAATTTAAATGCTGTTCTTGTTTTTGGCTTTGCCCTTCAAAAAAGGCACATGATGGAACACAGCATGACAAGAGTTCTTCAAAAACATTCCAGGAGCCTGATAGTACTAAGGTGATAATGTTTAAATTCTGTAGATAAAGGAGTATTGATAGTTGCCTTCAAAATCTGTAAAAGAACAAAAGAATAGGCTTTTCTTTGTTCATTAGGGATGGGACAAGGATTTGCAGGCTGCAATTACACTAATGTAAATGTCACTTGAGTATTAGCAAAAAACTTAGGTTCCAGGAACATGAAACAAGCAATAAATTATAGGATTTAGGAGGGTTTTTTAGTTTAGTTAATAGTTTTTAGTTGATAGTAGAGATGCATCTGTCAGGAGGGATGGCTCTAGAGACACCAGGGAATTCTTCATGGCTCGGATTTTTTTTTGTGGACTCATTTGTCCAAATTTTGATGCAGTCAATAACATAATAAATCTTCTTACCTCTGAGATCTCCTCTCAAGACCCTGGTGTTTTGACATTCTTTGGTTTTCCTAAACCTCCATGATAACTGGTCTTCTGTAAACATGCTAGGTGCTATTCAGACAAGACAGACGTGAGGCAAATACTGTTCAGCACTTTCCAGTGCTGATCCCAAAGCATTTCATCCTCAGACTGCAGAAATGAAAAGCAAATGAAATGTTGTGATGGAGTCAATCACCGAGCATGATCCACAAATCTATAAATGGAAGCAAGAACTGATTTTAGTCTGCTAAGATGTAGCCTTGCCTGTTAGACCTTCATGCAGTGCAGTCTCAGGATCTGGTTACAGTACAAAAGAAGACAAATTGATCACATAGATACAGCTGTCAAGATCTATTCCCAAGGGAATCTTACCAATGTGTATAAATACCTGACTGGGGGATGAGGAGGGAACTAGGGACTGAAGGCTAAAGAGGATGGAGACAGATTCTTTTTAGAGGTATCCAATGACAGGACAGTAGGAAATGGGAACAAACCTAAATATAGAAATGTCTGTGTAAGCAGAATTAAAAATACCCTAAGGCTGATCAAACATGAGAACAGGCTGCTTAGACAGGTTATGGAGTCTCCATCTTTGAAGATATTCAAAACCTAATTGTATGTGATCTTGGGAAACCTGCTTTAGCTGACCCCACTTTGTGCAGCAGGGGTTGACCCTTCCTACCTCAGTTAACCTTTGATTCTGCAAATGCAGGTGTTAGGGGCATTTTAATTCTCTCTGCATTTCCTGTATATATTTTTTATGATCATCCAGGTATGGTAGATGTTTATATGCATTCTGGTGAATTTTCCTACTCTTTGTACCCAGAAGTTCCTCTAGATTGTCTATTGTAGGGACTTATTCTGAGGCCCTGGAATTTATGACATGAAATGCGTACTTTTAGTTGCCTGTTTCATCACAAGGAAATTGCTAAGCAGGAACAAATATCTTGCATTTAGTAAGAAAGCTGTGCATGTTGGCCATGCTCTAAGCTTGCTCTCTTTGTTAGTAACACTGACTGAAAGTGATCAACAGCATATGAATCTCAGCATAAGGAGGAAGCACTTTTCTCTCTTCCATGAATCAGTGTCTAGCACTCAGCAGGAACAAATATCAGCCTTTATAGTCTCAAATGCAATTCCAGGTTAGTTCTTTGTGATTACCTCCAGCTGACAGCCTTTAGCACAGAGAATATTATTAGTACCTGAAAGAGGTGAAACTTCTGTCATCTTCAAATACAAGGTAGTTGAAATAATCAGGGTCCAGCCTGATTCCAGTCCAGGTGACTGGAATGGCATATGTGTTCCTCAGAGATGGTTTCCAGCAGGCTGTTAACGTCAGCTGGTGCTACAGGAGAAGTATGAAAATGTGGTTTGCTTCTTGTCAGCGATAAAGTTGAGAGGTCATCATGTTGGCTAGAAACCAGCACATTTGTGAGGTACTAAGGTCATGAGCAAAGGGGCGCAAGTTAATCTCAGGATGGAACTGCAGCATATGGGGTTGTTGAGTCCTTGAAAAACCACATTTTCCACTCTTCTGCTTTGGAATTTAAGGAATTGACTGGACTCAGCATTTTTTTGCAAGTGCTATGGAAGGTGTCTTTTATCTGACATTGCTTTTACCATTGGAGGGGAAGTAAACTGAGGTCATTGAGTCATTTGGCCTCCATGACTGTGCCTACTACTGAAGAAGACTCCCTAGCCTGAGAAACAGAAGCACATATCCAAATTATTTTTCTAGGTCTAGGAAGCATTTAACATCTCTTTCTGACTTGCATTCCTACAGGTCTTCCTGTTTGAAATGCCTTGTACTTGTGGTTTCATTAAAGATTGTATATAATCCTTTTCACGCTTGGAAACTGAAATTGTTATCTCACAGTCTCCTCATTAGAGAACTTAATCTATAACATCAGGTTGGCAGTAAAGAAAATTAAGTTGTTGGATATATTAAATTCAGATCAAAAGCCCGTTGTGATCAATTGAAAGATTTGTATTGATTTTGGTACACTTTGGATCACACCCTTTAAACTGTAGCACACTAATCCAAACACAAGGAACTTATTCAGGCATTTATCTAGTGGAAACAAAAGAAAACAAACCATCTGGTTTTATTATAAATCACACCTGAAAGGATGAAGATATTTGTTACTGATCTACAAGTACTCATCTACTTTTGATCAAGATTTTGTATGTAAGAGAAAATATTATCCACATGCCTGTGGAAAGAAGCTGCTGAACTAAAAACTGCTAATGAAAAATGTTGTCCTTGAAAATGTTATGAAGACTGCATGTATGCTGCATGGCAAGCAATTTCCTCCAAATTACTTTGGAGTGTCTAGCTGGATAACAAGGGAAAGTAAAATATTCTTAATTCTTTGCAAGACCCACACCTTACTACATATAAGGTAAAAGCGAGATAAGGTGGAAGAATATCAGCTTATGCTACAACTTGCTTGATACTTCAGGGTATGCTACATGTGAATCATGCACATAAATTTAGAAGAAGGGAAGAAAAAGATGGGGAGCAAAAGTTAAATATATCCAAAAGGTCTCAAAGAAATGTGTATTCACTGTGAAATGTTAAGAGCTATAAAATTGAGTTGTGATACATAGAAACTTGAGCAGCAATCTCTATGAATTGTACAGATTTGATTTCCACTGAAATAAGCAGTAGTCGGAATTTTATGGATAAGCATTATATCTGGCACCTAATAAAACCTCACTAATAGAAATATAGCTTGTGGGAGCTCAAATCTATTCATAAATCCAAGTAAAACCTGTGGAAAAATAAGCAAAAAGTATTTTATTGAATATCTAAAACTTTTCAGGCTTTACAAAATAGATTTTTGATTTCCAAAATATTTAAATTTGATATGCTTGAAATGAAAATTTTCAGACTTTTAAAAACATTATTCCTAAAAATTACCTTTGTATGAAACAAAAAAATCCAGATAATAAAGTAACATAAGTTTGGTTTTTTTAAAAAAAATATCACCTGGATGAGGAGAGGCAAACAAAGCATGATGCCCAAAAGATACTTTTCATCAGTTTTGCCAGAGAATGCCATATATTTTGTTTGGTTTAGAAAGAACTACACTAAATTAAATGCATTTATGCTTTTACCACAGACTGATCTGAGATATTCATAGAACTTCTCTGAAGAAGACGTCCTAAGACTGTGAATAGTTTCCTCTGCACCTTCTTTCCCTACTATATCAAACTTTATCCAGTACAAAAGTCTTGCAAAGAAAATACTCTAGGCCTAATGCAAAGTCCTTTGAAGTCAGTGGGAGTCTTTTCATTGACTTCAGAGAGCTTTAGAACAAGCTCTATTACAACAGTTTAAATAATGCATGAGCACAGAGAATTGGGGCTTGCCACATGGATGTTTTGAAATCTGACATACATAGTGGTTCCACATAAGATTGGTCATAATAACAGAGGTCTGGAAGAACAAAACTTGGATCCAATTAATTCAAATAACTAAATTAGAATTGTTAACCTTAGAGTTAACAATTTTGATTGGGCTTTTAACTTTGATGGTAGGAGTTTAGTAGGCAAAGAAAAGATTTCATTTTTGAGTACCTAAACTTTCCATACTGCTGTCAATATTCTCAGATAAAAAAAAGTTTTAAAAAAAACATGGGAAGTTTAAGCTAGATTTTTACATGCTTTTCTTATTCATTTGACTTGCAATTCATTTTAGACCTCACCTAAGATTAATCAAGTTTCATGGAACATTAATGGAAGGAGCTGATCCTCTAGATGAATATGAATAGAAGTGTCATACTACAGAAATTAACATTTTTGTCTTATGCTTTTACACTGATCTTTTTTATAAATTCTTTTAAATCCATGTGTTTAGTTTTCAACCATTACTTCATATTTCTCTTCTGTACTTCTCATATATTTAATATTAACTAAGTTTATTTCTAGCTTTGTAGTCACTATTACATTTTGGAAAGTGCTGTGTTATTTTCCCTTTGTATCAAGTCAACACAAATTCCATCAACTCATAAAGGAGCTGTGATTAAATAATAACTGAGAGTTTCATGAAGTATTCATTATGTTGGAGTTAGTTACTCTATAGTACTCCCACAAATGATAATTGAGAGGTACAGAATGAAGGTAACCTGCGCACTGCTCAGAATCAAATTTACTAAGCCAGAGAGAGCAGAACCATAGCTCCTTCACACCTGAACTGCAGCCTGATTCAGAAATTATTTAAACTGATGTTGTATTGAAACTAAATTAAACTTTGGTTGTATTAAATTGGTGTGTAGCAAAGACTTATTTTTTGTAATGAATATAGTATTATGTATGCTTTAATGCATGTGTGTTGAGTTCATTTATTGAATCTGTTTTCCACAGTGATTTATCTCCTGGATAAACCTTTCCCAACTTTTCCTTTTGGAAGTTCTTTGTTACGTTGCCTATATTTATTTTTTTTTTTTTCAGCCTTCTTGCTTTTACTATCAGAATAGAGATTAGAAGAGATAAATGGTGTCTACTTGATTTGTACATTTCAATAGTTTTGTAAAGAAATCCTGACTTTTATTCTAAGTTATGCAGGGAGACTCTCTCAGCTTATACTGTAATAAAACTTTCAGCCCCTCATGATTCTTTTTATTGCCTTTCTGGCTCTTTTGGGACTCACGTCCTTGTGCTTCCTAAGCACTTCTGGACTCTAGATGACTCACTGGATATCACAGTTTGTATGTTGAAAATGTTCTTTATCACTGTCTCTCAGTGTATCATCTCTTGGCTGGATGGACACTTATTTCCCCTGAGTCTACCCATTTCCTAAGCAAGTGGACTTTCTGTGCATTTCAGGTGCCATTGGCTTGAAACAACTGGTTAGAATCACCATCTATACTTCCCAGTGCCACTTCATGAGCCAGTGCAGACTTGCTAGAGAGAAGACACAAATAAATACTTATTTTATTTCCCATTTAGTGATCTTGATGCTGCTTTGTCAAATGAGTAACTGAATACACATTTATCAAAGGGTAATTTAATTTCACTGTGTACATTACCACCTGAAATGCCAGACCTGTTATGTTGTTGTTTGAAAGGTGAAAGTGCCTGGATGGATATAGCCCTAGTTTAGAGTCCCTGAACACACACATGTGAATTTGGATTGTATTTCACTTATATGAAATATAAGCGAACTATTATTACTAGTTTGTAATTCATGATACTTCGTGTACTTTTCTTTTTGCTCTGAGAAAGACCAGGATTATTTGTGAAATAGTTATGATGATCTAATTTGTATACTCCTATTTTAGAAAATAATCTCATGACTCCTATTGGTCCCCTGGGGTGGAAGAAAGATCTCCACCGTCCCTCAAACAAAACCGGAAAACCCCAGACTCTCTCTCTCTGGTCTTTTCTTCTATCTTTTTGAATAAGAATTGCCTGCCCTTCCTTATCTTCTCCCACTCACTCCCCTCCTCTTTTGCTTTCCCCAATTTCATTACTCTCCCTTCCACCTCATCTCCTCTAACTCCACAATCTCATTTCAGTAATGACTAGTATGCTGCTTCCACTTTCTGTCCATGCACAACAATGTAATCAATTCATCAGTTTTCTTGATTGAAGACTCTTCCATCTACCTCAAAAAAAAACTTTGGCTTAAAAGTGGTACTATGCTGTATCAGCTTTAGTTTTCAGATCCTGGCACTTTGACAGCTGGTGCCACATCTATCTTATTCAAAGTTTCTGTTCAAAGGAAGTAATTTCCATTGAAAATACTGTGCATAGGTATCAGGAAAAAGATCTCTGTAATGGTTTGTGCAAAAAACTTAAGTGCAAATTTATCCGCATCAGATGTTCAGAAAACAACAGATTAGAGTACTTCAAATTGTAAGAATATGTAAATTTTGGGGACATTTTAAAAAAGATAGCGACCATGTTTCCTGTCAGCTTTCTGCATAGTAGTGCCCAGGGACTCTATTTTCTCTATACTCAGATTTTCAGAGTGCAGTGGGTTTTTTTTTTTGGTGACAGCAGGGTGTTTTTTTGTTTGTTTTTGTTGTTTGGTATTTTTAATTCTGTCACCAGAATACAAAATAAACTCTATTGATAAAGCAAAAGATATTCAGCTAATCACATGAATCCAGGAGCCAAGATAAGAAGACAAGGATGAACATCTTGATAAAAGAGGAGTTATCATGGCTGTTAATTTTCCCCTAGAATCAGTTCTGAAACCTTGTGGGGTAAATAGATAAATAAAAAAAACTATAAAGCAGCAAGATAAAAGATTCCACATATTTTTCAGTAGAGCTTAACAGCATTAACCTTTATGTCACCAGAAGTATGTGTCATACAGAAGTTTAATTAAATCTGTCACAATGAATATTTCATTCCCCTGTGTTCCACGTGCAACTTGTGTTCTACAAGTGATTTCACAGATCACTAAAACTCATGTATTTGATCGTTTCCATTACCATTAGCTTCTGCAGCCTCTTTGCAGTCACTTTGGGAAAAGGGGGAATTTTCTATCCTACAGGTGGGTCAGAATTGAGCTGCCTGTGAAGCTCAGGCTCTCCATCCAACACATTGCACAAAAACGGTGATCTTTTCAATTACCCTTTATATGGATGTGTTTGCAAATGGTCATGATCAAAAAGCATGTAAAGAAGTTTATGACTGACAAGACAGTCTTTCCTGACAACATTTAGTCTTACATGTCTGGCTGTCCTCTTGATAGAGTATTAAGAGCCCAGATCAAGTATGGCATATCTCAGTAGGACCTGGAAGCTGAGCATGTTCTGAAAGACCAATGAAATTCAGGAGTTAATGACATTCGTCTGCTCCATTTTTTCTCATTTTAAACCATCAACAGATTCTCCCATAGTATTCTTATATCAAGTCAAGCTTCTAGATCTAGAAAAGCCATACTATTGAAAAGTTCTACTAATTGTTTTGCTATCCTTACAAAATGTGGCAGAAGTGATTCTCTGAAAAGTGCTTGAGGTATAATCTGAGCTTATTTGATGATAATGATAGTAAAACCTGATCAATATTGTATAACTTTTCTACATCTGTGTGAAAAGCCCTATCCTGTCTTCAGGTGAGAAAAAAAGTGTTTGACTGCTTTTTATTTTCTCAAACAGGACCATTTCCAACTATCCCCCCCAGGGGAAGACAACAGTTTTCTAAGAATAAAGTGCTTAGTGGATCAACATCATAAAAAAATAGAATTGTTTATTCTATACAGGAAATTAGGGAACTGTCATGTACAGGAGACCTCACAACAGGACTATCCTTGCTGTGTCCCTCCTCAGAGGAGTAAGCTAGAACACCATGACAAAACAGCTTAATTTGAAATCTAAGAAAGATTACGGCTTGTAGCTTTTTCTTTTTTTTTTTTTTTTATGGGAGATCCTCTTTGAACTCTCCATAAGTGTGCAGTGTAACTGTATGGAGAGAAATATATACAGAGAAATGAAAGAGTGGAAAGCACTGATAAGAGCAGCTGAACTAGTTCAACCCACAAGTCCCATCTAGTATCTTTTTCTATCTCCAGCAGAGTATATATGATACTTTCCTGCTCTTAGACCACTTGCAGAGCAGGGCATTTCCTGACATGGTTCATCTGTTTGTCTGTTTAGAAATGCCTTCATGGCTCTTTCTTCCAAGGCTTTCATCCAGTCTTCCCTTGAATGCATGCAAAATTCTTTCAACTACAAGTTAGATGGGTGTTGAACAGGTAGTTCTATTGCCTGTTACATGAAGAACCGTGTCCTCCAATTTGTGCTACAGGTGGTTTTTGCTGTCCCCATTTGATTACTTTTGATGTTTGTACTGGAAGAAAGTGAATAGTCAATCCCTCTCCATCCCCTGTGTGTTATTCATGGTTTTGTAACCACTAACATATCTACCTTCAGTAGTATCTTGCCCAGGCTAACTAATCAGTTAGGCATTCCTTATCCGGAAGCTGGTTCAGAGTTTCAGTATTGCTTTATGCCTTTCTCAGACTTCATTCCATTTTCAAGTTGCATGCAGTATTAAAAGAGCATGACAACCATGCATACATATGGTGGCATAATTATCTTTCATGCTTTACTGCTTTCCTAAAATATACTAAAACCTTATATGCTTTTTTGACTGCTACTGAGCTTGTCTGCTATTTTTGTGGAAGAATGGAATACCAAACTAATATATTAATGGAATTATCCACACGATACAAGCCCAAAGTCTTGTTTCTGGCGAGTGTCAGCCTAGAGCAACCACTTCCAGTGTGACGCAAAGACTGTTTCACTTTAAAGTGTACCTACAGCAAATTTCATTTTGCTATCTCTTTCATTTCATTGAGCTGATCTGTAGACTGGCTGGAGTAGCCAGTTTAGGTGGAATTTGCTGAGGGTTTTGTTTGCTTTATTTTGTTAAGGGTAAATTTTAAAGTAATAACACTGAAAATGAACTGTTAAAGAAAACTTACCAATCAGTTTTTGATCTCAAAGTTTTCTGGTCTTTTAGCTCAGCTACAAATAGAAATATGTTCAATGAACTGCAAGTGCATTCAAAACATACTGGATAGTTTAACATTATGTTTCTCTTATAACACATCTAAAATACTTTAAGTAGTGGCATAGGGTCTGTGTGCAAAAATTATGTTTCCTTTTTCTATTTAACTTACTCCCAAGAAGACGTTTGTGCAGACTCATACACTCAAAGGTATATAAAAGTGCTCAGCCACAAATGGGAAACACATTTTAATTGAGAAATGGAGGAAGGAACTGAATGTCATAAGTTGGGAAAATATTATTTTAATGCAATTACCACATAGAATTCCTCAAAGCATCTGTTAAATTCATAATTCATAAATACCTTTGCTGACTGACATTAGCAAGAAAACTAAGACAAGCAGGATTGTCAAGACCTATGGAAAACTATGCAAGAGACATACATGAGAAAAGAAATAAAAAGTATCTTTGATGGAGCTTGGTTCAGTAAATACTAGATTGTAAAGAGTATTCTCATAATTTAAGTATTTCTGAAAATTAGCAGAATTTTCACTTCAAAACAAACTCCCATCTGCTAAGCAAATAACATCAGATGTCTAGTGCTGCACCTATTATTATCGAGATAGATGGATGCTATAATTGAAGCTCATCAGAGGTCTCAGAAATGTGTACTGCCAGCAATGAAAAATAGGATTTTAAATGCACCAGAACAAAACAGTGTGTTTTAGATTCTACTCCATAACAAATAATAGTTTTCATGCGAATGTGATATTTATTTTTTTTTTTTTTTGGCTCTCAAAGTTATATGGTTCTTTATTAGACACATATAAATATCCAACTCTCATCTGAAACTGACAATGATGGACATCAGATGGGTCTGGTGGATAAACTTAGAGACCTATATGTAATTCACTCTTAAAGTATCTCTAACACATGTATAGTTTGGACCTCTTTGGAGTAGCCAGGCAGTCCCTAGCAGATTTCCAGTTCCAACTTTCAGTTTCCTTCTTCAGATTTTCAAAACAGATTATGTTAATTAATGATCTCCAGTAACTGAACCAGAGACTACAATGTCCATGAACAGTACTAGTCTGACAATATCTTTCAGTGGCAGCACAGGGTTTTGTATCCTATTCACATTTTTCTCTTTCCAATTAGCTTTCTAATCAGCCTTTCTCTAGAGCATAAATTCTTCTCAGGTCACTGATACTGTTCTGCAGACAGAAGTACAGAAAAAAGATTGCACTTTGTCTGTTGATAATTGGCTACTACAAGAATTTACACGATCGGTGTCATAATCATTCTAATTTACACTTTCCACTAGCTCTTGATTGCTTGTAAAATCTCCAGTCATATTATTCAAACACTTAAAATAACTTAGTTTCAGCCTGCAGACGCAAAGGTGTCATGCCTGGAATAGAGGTTCGAGATTTTTAATGAAAATGCTTCTTGACAGGAAGACAATGTGTGGATTTGGATGAGTAGTAGGCATATAAAGATCTGAAGTGTTTCTGTAGGGTCAGAAATGTACAGGACATATAGGTGTCTTGTAATATTTCCAAACTTTGAATTTAGTCAGATTATTTAGGTTCTAACTCCCTTGAGGATGAAATAGCTTCAAACTTTGATTTGCCCTTGGGTTGAAAGATGCAATTAGAATTTGTTGCCATGAAGAAACTCATTATATGTTGGAAGAAACTTAAATAATTAAAGCTCCAAATCTGAAAAGTGGATATGGAAGTGAAGTTCTTCTGATTTCTGTTTCTTCTGATTTTTAGTAAGTAGAAATGTTGCTTTTATATTAAAGAGTTTAATTTCCTCATAGTAGCTTATGAGAGGCTATGTTTAAGATTTGTGATGAAAACGGTGTTGGTAATAAGAAGTGATTTACTTATTGCTAAGCAGTGCTTACAGAGTCTAGGCCTTTTCTGCTTCTCACTTTCCATTTCCATTGGACTGAGAAAACAGACACAAAGCCTGTCAGCATTTGTAGGAACCTGGGGGATGTTGAGATCCTGCACAAAGAGAATATTGGCATAAATTATGGTAGAAGAATTTGCTCTATTTGAAATGACTTTGTGATACAGTTCCTGCTTGGGAACTGGAAGATGATCCTTGCGACTCTTTGAACAGAAGAAACAGAAAATAACACCAAGTGGCTATTTATATTTTGCCAATTTTATTAACTTTATCCACTCTGTCTCCTGCAATCTCCAAATCAAAATGGCCTGTATAGAGCACTGCTAGAATTTCTATTTGAATTCAGAGTTTGGATGAGGGTTGTTAACAGTTTAAGCAAAGAGAAAGGTAGAAATAAGTAACCTAAAGAAATTCACATTATGAAAGTGATTTGACTTTTGGTCACAGTAAGTTTACATCTGAATAGCTCTGTTGGCAAACGGAAAGAATCAATCCCATGAAACATTTTTTATCTGAGGGGAGATCACTCTTTATTTTATTTTGGGTTTATTTTGGGTTAAGACAATCATGGGGCTGTGACTTGTGACTGAAGACTTGACCTTGACCCTGACCCTACTTTAAACCTTCTAACTGGCACCTCATAAGCTAGGCCTCTGAAGTTCAGTTTGTCCCTCTGTAGAAAAAAATTCTTAGCTTCAGTTGCATTTTAATGCTTGGTGTCCCCAGATGAGAAACGCTATTGGGTCCCCTATAACAGTGACTATAAATTTAAGCATCTCTCTTGATGTTCTTAATGCTTTCAAAGCACAGAAACATTCTGATGACTTCAGCTTGTCTCTGGTGGGCAAGAATTCATTAAGTGAGTTTATGAAAGATTTCCCCTTGTTCCATAGCAGCAAAAGATGTCTTTACAATACTTTTCTTAGAGACCTTTCCTGAGATCAACCCCATCCCTTACTCATGAGGAAAAATAGTCTGCCTTTTTGCTTTCATTAGAGGGCCTACAACAATATACCTGTTTATCTGAGAGGCTAGACAGTAACATTTAAATGGTTGGGAAGAAGGAGCATGCAGTTTTGCACAGGAGCTGATTTGCTAATGCTCCTATCCTTCAGCACATCTGGCACAACTGTTGAAGGAAGCAGGCTGGACTGACTCCAGAGCTGATAATGGGCTACTCAGATCCTTGGGTTACTCACATCCTTGGCCTTCATGCTCTGTGAGCCTCTAAGACAAGATTTGCTTCCACAGTCCAGCATATAGACATGAACTGTCTTGGAGTCTCTGGACCCAGTGAGAGTGCAAGTAAAATGTTTCTTCTTCCCCGAACTGTCATGGGGAAAAGGAGACGTGAAGCTCCAGGAGAACATGCTCTGAGTTACTGAGGCAGATGAGATGGATATGAAAGGGAAGTTTCCTCTGTCCAAACCACTTGGTGGTCATACCTTTTACAAACTGAAGTATTTTTAGTGGCATTGTGTGGAATGGTAATACAGGAGCACAAATAAAAAAATGCTGATCAGCTACTTTTGGTCTCCTAGCTCATTATAATACTGCAGGAAAACCAAGGAATGTGCTTACATTTGTCACTAGCTTTCTGTCAAGCTGGTTCATCACAATTACCTAAATGCAATAATTTTCCAAATATAGACCATTGACACTCAATAAAATAATTAAGTTGCAACTTGTGAGTGCAGTTGTGCTGGTAATTGCTGACATTATCCACTCAAATTGGCCTAATTATACAATGGCTTACCAGAAATTCCTTACTAATGTAATTAAATTGTGTCATTTTGAATAAGATGAGCTTTATAACCTGGGGATTTTGCTGTTGTTTCTCTAATCTCAGGCTATTTCTTCCCAACATGAATGATATTATCAAGGTGGAATCTGTCATGCATTATGTATCTGATTTTGATCTTTTTACAATCAATTTCTCTGCAGTTTACTTAGCAGAAACTACAGGTGCGTCCTATATTTTAAACAGGCTCTGATTCAAAAACGGGGTTAGCCTAGCAGTTATCTGTATTCCACATTATGCTTTTCCCATGCAAGATGGCATGATTGTTTAGTTTAAGTTCTGGAATTTAATACAGCCTGGTCTGAAGGTGCCAGGGTCAAGATTAAGTTAGGACCTAAGTGGTAAATGCCATACAAATGGACTTTTTTACTGGTATGCTGGGGGGAGGTGTGGTGATATTTATTGTGGTTTTTGTTTTTCTACATAAGTTTCTAATGTCCTTGGGAAATTTCAGTCTGACAAATGCTGTTCAGTGTGTATTTAACTTATTCCTTTGGTTTAATTCACAGGAGATCCAAATCTTGTGATAATCTAGGCCACAAACTCTGGTTCTTTGTTTCAGATTGCAAAGTTCTGCTGGAGATACACACTTTCAGATTTTTGCAAGAACAAAATATGTGGTCAGAAAGGGCTGCATGGCTTTGCTGAATAAGGACTATTTCCTGAACCTGAAATATGAGACTCTAAAGTGGTTGTTTTGATAACTCAATCAGCAAGAGTCACATTTTGTGCTTGGGAAAACTGAGAAGCAGCCACTATGACTCGAAATTTTATGACAAATAATGCTGAGAAACAGTACTCAGAATCCTGGAAGGGAAATGGACCTGATACTGGCATCCGTATTTACTTACCTGTAAACAGTTCATACCCATCCTTTAGTGGTACTGCCACTGTAGTTGGGTTATAGGAGAAGTAACTCTTGACTAGGCACAGGTTCAGGTACACTAGCTTTTCTGCACATCCCTGTGTCTGGGGATGGTTTTGAAGGTGAAACAATGGGAAACTTAAAACTGCCACAAGGTATGCTGACACAAAATAATCTTGGAGGCTCTATATGAATTAATTAACAAAATAGCAGTCAAATCTTCTTTTATTAAGCAAGAATAATCCTGCAAAAGCATGTGTGACCTTAAGAATTTGCTAACTCTATTTAGCACCTTTTTTAGAGGAGTTTAAATAATTCTTGCTCCAATAGAGGTCCTTTTCTTATAGTTTTTCCTCTGAAAGTCACAGAGGACTAATGTCATGGACAAAAAAAAAAAAAAAAAAAAGCTGCTACAGAATATTCTATTTCCTTTGTTATTCTTTCTTCTTTTCTATTTCCAGTGAAATCTCCTTCTGTTTAAGTTATTTGAAAAACTATTTACAACACATCTGGTCTGTAGGGCTACCCCTATCCCTTGCTAAGCAGGGCACTGAGTGCCTGAACCCAGACCACAGTCCACACAGTCAATAAAGTCAGAGATAAATGGGAAAGGGCAAACTGTAACAAATGACTAATGCTTCTCTCCACTTATCCCTGCATTTTATACATTACCTCCAACCTCTGGTTTCTCCTGTTTTCTTTACTATGTGAAATTCTCTCACTTGCGTAGCTGACTGATTCATTCATGCTGAGGTAGCAGTTCACAAAAGAAGCTTACTCTGCAGTTTACTTCTATTCACTCTGTCTCTCGTTCTGCCTTTCACAATGCCTTTGGGAGACTTCTGCTATCATTACAAAATATCCACTTTTTCCTTTATTGTTAGTGGAGCTATCTGCTGTGTTAGGTGAATGATTTACTTCTGTTTTGTATCAAGCACCTTTTGCATTTTGCTTTCCGAGGTTGGCAGTAAGCAGGGTTTAACTCATAGCTAACCACTAGCGAGACAAAATGCAAGATACTCTTTGACCAACTAGAGGTCAAAGCTGCTTGTCAGACCTCACAGACAGCAAGAGTTTATGTAGGTTGGCTGCGAAAGAATGAAATAGAAGTTTCTAGTCAGAAAGCACATAGGCTGCATGGGCAGTCCAAAGAGTATATTGTTTTCAGCATTTGGGGCCCTTTAACAGGCACTAAAGCACCACTGCATGGAACGCACTGAGAAAGAACTACAGAGACAGACTGCACCACACAGATTCTCTGTCAGGCTGGAATCAAGATCTCAAGGTGACTTGAATTAATGCATTTGATGTTAGTATTTTTTAACTTAAATAGATAAGGGACCTAGAGCTTTTGACATTTAAAGGAAGGACAACTCTATTCTTTGGTTTACATTAAAAAGAAACAGGGACACTTTTTTTGTTTCTTTTCAAGATAGATATAAATTTTCAGGAAATTCAGTCATAAAAGACTAAAATGAACTCACAGAAGAGCTATGTCTGGAATTTGTCAAGTACAAAAGAAAAGGCAATTAGCTACTCAAATCCTATTGAAAGTCAATAGCCTTATGCCACTTTGAAAATCCCAGCACATAAAACTCACCAAAAGCAAACTCTGCAGCAAATGCGAGTGAGGTAAGTGAACTAAGAAAAGAACAAAGAACAGAAGATGTCTATTAGACAGAAATAGGTGTGAAACTACAAAGTACATGCTGTAGATACAACTATGATGGAAGTTGCACATGCATTCAGGTTGTTCTTCACTATTGCATAACATATGTATTAACTCCTGTTGCAAATGAATTTATCACCTTTTCTTCTTTCTTCTGAGTTGTCTTTAAGTCTACTCTAGTCACTAAAAGTGTGTCTCTGTGGTCAGCTTGCTAACTACTCCACTGATTGTTAGTGGAGATACAAGGCATAAAGCTGCTTTTATAAGAGGCTAAGGAAGCAAGCAGGAGTGTTTTTAACCTCACTGTCCTGAAAGGTAGTGACAAGGGGGCCAGAGTTTATCAAAGCACAAGAATTTGTTTAGCTGCCCTTTCTTCTCAGCAATACGCATATTCCACCACTTTTTAAAGTGGTCCATCTTTGCTTTCCTTTAGGAGGTAGTGGTGTCTGCTACTACTTTTTCTCCTCCACAGGTACTGCCAGGAGAGTTCCCTTGAATCCTTTGTGAAAATTGTGGAGTTTGCTATGCGAGATGGTAGCTGATGAGGGTTTGGAACAATGCAGGTTTTGACAGGAGAGCCTAAATCCTGCATAATCCCTACTTGAGTCACATGTGATTTTCAGTGGAGTTGAGCACACAGGCTTTATTGCTGAATGATGTGCAACCCTCTATTAATTAAATAAGAAAACATTGTCCACAATCACTTGCCAAAGCATCTTATTATTGCAAGCGGTGTAGAATGTCACTTTCATGCAAACAATCTGGAAATGTGAGCTGCTGCTTCAGCAGTTATCAGAATCTTTTCTCCTGAATTTTAATTTCATTAATAAGTGTCACCAAGTAATCACAAAAAAGGATTTGCTATGATTTGTCTACTGTTTCCTTAGAAGTAAGACACAATCATTTCCTAATAGGATGCCTTTCCACTAAATAAATAGCAGTCCAGTCATAAATCAGAACAAAAGTGCAGGAATTGTTTGGATTAAGATACAGTCATAAACCTAAATCCTATATAAAATAAGTGGCATTTCAGGCTTTTATTTGATACACTCACTTTATATTGGGGGGGTGAGAGTTATTTTTACTATGGGGCACTGCAAGAAGGATGAACCTACATTCTTTTTCACTGACTAGGTGATTTATGTCCTTCTTTTCCTCTAGTTTTTTCCTTACATGACTATTCTGTGAGGACAATTTGCATTTTGACCAGTTTGCTTTTCATAAGACTAGATAGATATGATTTTGTAATTGACCAGAATGCAATGAAATCTGGCTTATTGTTTATTATTAATTTAATATTTCATTTAATGGGTTTTAAAATGCTGCCAGAAACCAGAATAGACATTCAATGAATGGTAGAGACATCTATGAATTCCAATTGCTAATAACTGGAATAATAATATTGTCTTGCATTGATTTACCAGTTTGGATGCTATTATACCTTACATGTTACTTCCAGGAATCACATCACTAGCCTTAGAACTTGTATTTTATTTATGTATGCCATCTAAGCACTTACAGCAATGGCCGTTTTCTTCCTGTATGTTAGTGCAGGGACTGATCTGTGTCCTTCTCAGCCTAATGGAAAGCTTTTCATTGAACATCCTGGGCTTTGGATCAGGCTGACAACTTACTGCTTGCAAGACAACAAGTATTCCTAAATTACTGAACAATCATTTTGACAATTATGATAATATTTTTGTTATTTTCAAAGCAAGTGATTTTCACTGATTATGACAGTGATTACAGCATTTAGCTCCTAGCTGGGAAGTCGTTCCTGCAAAGGAAAAATGCTAGAATATATCTGATAAGCAACAAACAAACATCCTGATATGCAACCAATTTAGTTTTTATAAGTCTGTTGCAGAGCTTTGTCCTGTTGCCCAAGCAAGTTTTAAGCAAGCTGGGTGACAATGGAAACACACAAGAAAATACATAGAGCTGTCTAGTTTGGCTTCCTTGTTCTGTGAGACAAGGTTAGCTGAGGTGGCTTATTTCAGATTAATAGAGCTTCCAGAGGTTTCTAGGTGGGTCACCTCAGGGTCTGACACTCTGAGACTCTAGACTACATAGCCTGATCCCGGGGACCATAAGCCAGGTCAGCTTTTAGATGCAAGTCACTTCAAGTTTACCCTTCTAACAAGTCCTGGGAAAGTGGATTGAAGAGTAAGAGTAAGGAGTTCATTGTTTCTCAAAGCAAAAACTGCAGGAATGCTTAAATATGTGATGATAATTCTTAGCAGTGATAGACACCTGCAGGACAATGTTTATCCCACCACAAAAGAATACACCGAATCTTATCATGTTCTAAGTATTAATAGTAAATCACAAAATGAGCTTCCTTGTGTGGAACCAAATCATGACTGTCAACAGTTTCACAGCACTGTTGTTATGTATGAACTGATTGCAGATGATAATGACATAGAATCATGAATAGTTTGGGTTGGAAAGGATCTTAATATCATCTAGTTCCAAGCCCCCTGCTATGGGCAGGGACACTTCACACTAAACCATTTCAGCCAAGGCTCTGTACAACCTGGACTTGAACACCGACAGAGATGGAGCATTCACAGCATCCTTGGGCAACCCATTCCAGTGCCTCACCACCCTTACAGTAAAGAATTTCTTCCTTATATCCAATCGAAACTTTCCATGTTTAAGATTTAACCCGTTACTCCTTGTCCTATCACTACAATCTCAAAGGAAGAGCTCCTCCCCAGAATCTTGTAGGCCTTCTTCCAGGGGAAAATACTGAAAGACTATGAGGTCTCCAAGCAGCCTTCTCTTCTCCAGACTGAACAGCCCCAACTTTCTCAGCCTGTCTTCATATGGGAGGTGCTCCGGTGCCCTGATCATCCTCGTGGTCTTCCTCTGGACTTGTTTCAACAGTTCCATGTCCTTTTTATGTTGAGGACACCAGAACTGCACACAATACTCCAGGTGA
>JBCJKH010044962.1:0-17729 GCA_039877255.1 Loriculus beryllinus
AGCCATTTTCGCTGGCCCTACCCCTACATTCACTTGTAAAAAGTCTCTCTCCAGCTTTCTTGTTGGTCCCTTTAGGCACTGGAAGCTGCTTCAAGGTCTCCTTGGAGCCTTCTCTTCTCCAAAACATCCCCAGAGCCCTACTGCCAAGAGCAGATCCCACTTCTCATTTGAGGCAACCCATGCCAGCTCTGAATCTGTCTGTCCAAGCCCTTATGCCCACATTTCTTCTTCCCTTTTAGGAAAAGAAGCACAGCTAAACATCTTGCTATTGACAGTGATGTCCATGCAAACGGCACACTGATTGCACAAGAGGTGGAGCCTGAAATGCACCCAACCACCAGTAGACTGAATTTCTGAACTGGTTAATCACTGGTAGCATTAATTACTGGCAAGAGAAAGGATGCAGAGTCCCATTTTGCTCTTAGGATGTTACTAAGGTGAATTAATCTGCATATGCTGTGAGACATAAGGGCAGTTCTGTGTCCTTCAACAGGGTTGATCAACAAACCCTGACTAATGCAGCGGGCTGATTTCTGGCACACCAAGCTGCTCGGGATGAGTAACGAATGGAAATCAGTGACAGCATTATCTTTCACTGGGAATTATCATGGGACACACAATTGTAGGTCCTTCCTTATGTCAGTTTTGTTTTCCCCGGCTCTATTTTCTTGCAGCACACTCCTAGCAAAGAGCATCCATGCACCTTATTATTAATATTTTAAATAGCAATTATTAATGACATGCCTGTTTGGATTATTTTGGACAATATGTTTTCCAAATTGGTCTTCATGCCAAGTGACCCTTGTGATCACCTTGTCTCAGTAATTACTGGAGCTTCTTTAAAAGACATCCTCTGCCCAGAAATGTTTGTGAGTGAAAGCACATTTCTGTGGAGGTATCTTTGGAACACAAAGTCGATTTGCAAGGAGCTGCAGTGTCAGATGAAGCTTTTAAAAACTTGGATGTCTTCCAGATTTTAATTTACATGATCATTAATACTGACTTACTCCAAATATATCAGTCAGTTTAAAAAACACCATGTCTCATTCTCAGTTCAGGAAAGAATCTTTAACCAGGTGAATGCTTAAGCACTTCGCTTAGCTTTAAGTCTTTTTGAATGGCCCAGTGTTAAGCACATTTTCCACTGAAAGAGGGTTGGAATTAAACTTTCAAAATGCAAGATGCAGACCTGGCTTGAGAACAGATTCTCTGAGAAACCTCTGCATGGGGCACCGGTGATGCTCTGCACCTCACAGCCCCAAGAATCTGAGCCTGAGCCACCCTGGAGACAACATGTGGATTTCCAACAGCCTGTTTGGGTTTTGACACACTGCTACAACAGAGTGGATTTAGCTCCTTTCATTAATGCTCCTTATTATCAGCTGAAATAATATTTCCCTCTGCTGCCAGCACTTGCACAGCACGGTATTACCATCAGCTGGGAAACCCCTGCAATCCTTTTAACCTGGAGAAGGATGAACCTGTTTTATTTCAGATGTGGAAAGCTATAATAAAGCCATCCAGAAAATGACAGGTTACAGGGCTCTGTGATTTGGAAACTGTTTCTATTAAGTTGCCTTCTTGTCTCATGGAGGGATGCTGATACTTACACTGGGACCCAGCCGAGCCCTCGAGCACACTGCTGCGAGAGCAGCTAATGCCCTCTCTCTCGTGATCCTTGTACTTCTGGCTGTTAATGTCATTTCTCTGTAACACGTTGTAAAATAAACACCCTTTGGGTTTTCTACCTAAATCCACAATACAAAAGGGGAGTTGACTTGAATTGCCTGGCTGAATCATTAGAAAATGAATGCTTTGCAGGGGAAAAAAAAGAGAGAAGTATTACATTAGTGATCCCCCAGCTTGTCTTTGTGTCTTTTCTCTTTCAGAAATCTCTCATGTTGCTGCTGTCTGCATTTTTGTCACATATTGATACTTGAAATACAGCATAAATAACCTCCCTTTCTATTCTTAAGCCTTCGATCCTGGATCACTCCAAGCCTTTTGCTGATAAGACCATTTTCAGTGTCCGCTGGTCTGGAAGTAGCCAGCAATGGTCAATGAGCTCAGGAAAAGGTCTGAATATTTGCCCTGTCACCATTCAGGATGTGCTGTCATCCCATCAGGCATTTCATCAGACTTCATCCAGGTGGACAATGGGAATTTTTCTAGCCAGAGATGAGCAGTCATGGGATGTGCATTTTGGGGCTCTGATGTAAATCAGTGCATCCCAGAACTGCTCATGTAAATAGCTAGTTTTACATTAATTGATCTTTCTTCTGTTCATACACACAAAGGTTGCCATTTGCACTAAGGTCACTGGTAAAGGTATAAAACTGATGATATATAAAAGGGAAAAAGGGAGTTATGTGGTTCAAGCCCATCCCCATTTTTCTGCTGCCCACCCTTTCTGGTGTTTATGTGGAGCTCCAACCGATGCTGTTAGCCCTTCCAATGAGGTGATTGCAGAATGATTGCTTTTCAAGGTCAACAATTTCAGTTTTACCAATCTTTCTCCAAAAGGACAAGAGAACAGCAGGTAGGGCAGGTAGGGAGAGATGCATAGATTAAGCAACATGATCAGCTGTTAATTAAGTCCTCTAGGAGGAGGAAGAAATGACTTAACCCTTCCCATCACCACTGGACAAAGCCACTTATTAGGGGCAGAGTGAATTGTACCTTTCCTTCCCTCTTATTTTTGTGTGTCAAAGCCTCTTACTCCCTTGCAGACCTCATCAAAGCATCTCATGTGTTCTGCTCCTCAGCTTTCATTAGAAGCTCTCAGACAGACACTTAATCCTCACTCAGTATTTCCTGACCAGTTCAGTGTGCGATTGAGACTCCTCTTCCCTTTTGGCAATGGAACAGCAGAATCACAGATTATGTGTATATATACACAGGGTGTATATATATATATATATATGTATATATTTATAAATAAAATAAGTACAACGGGAGGAGCAAAAAGACACAGGCCCATTCAGGGTCCTTCCAGGAACTCCCTGAATCAGATGTTATATTTCTCCCCTATGTTTTATCTCCCCCACTGCTCCCAACCTGACACTGGAGACTGCTGAGGACTCCTCAGCTCCTTCAGCTCAGGAGGAAGAAATCCAGAGAGCTGTAGCTGGCAGAAAACATTGCAGCTCTCTTGGGTAAAGTATTGCAGACTTACAGCAGGTGCCATGACCTTCTTGCAGACTGAATTTACTCCCTTCTCTCTGGATGGACTGGTCACAGCTTCATTTCTGCATGGCTTTCAGGTTTTTCCTCTGGTTTCCATGCTTCTTTCTTTGGATTGTTCTTTAACTGGAGAAACAAGGCAGATCTCTTGTCTGGGTGGTGTAGCAGCCTGGAAAGCAACCAAGCCCATAACCAAAGAAGGAGGAAAGAGGAGGCTCAGGGTCTTATTGGATTTAGGACAAGTGATTTATGGAGCAGAGAAGGACAGGGAGAAGGATGAACTGCTCTTCTCCCACTCAAAGGCAATGAGGGAGGTGTTGTAGGTGTTAGGAAGAGGTGGGTTTCCCTTCTTGCTTTTATTTTGCCTTTGATCCCCAACACCTGGGTTCCTTTCATGACAGGTGCCTGTTCCTTTCCATAGGGGCAGCTTTTGTGTGATGGACTCACAGGATCAAGCGGTAGAGCAGGATGCATTTTATTCTCTCTGTAAACCCCACAGGAAACTCATAGCACGGGCTGCATACACTGGTGCTGAGAAACCATTTCAAACCGCTGTGATTTATCTGCCTGAGAAGACCACTGTGCTTTGATTCAACTAGCATCGGGGCAGTAAATTAATCCTGCAATGCTCCTGTCCAAACTTACATTGATTCAGATTTTGTTGAAAATCATCCATTAGCCAAGAATTACTACCAGTGTTAGTGGCAAAGCTGTAGTGTCATTAATTGGAATTAATGGATGGGTAGTTTTTATAAGAGATTTGAATGAAGGCAATATTCCTTTCAAAAGCCACTTTATTAGAAATTTGCTTGCCAGCTGTAAAAGGCAATGCCACAACAAGCCTTTCCCCAATGCTTTGTCCATGGCTTGATGTGGTTTTAATTAAGGAAAAGCAAAGCACTTGGAAGTGTTTTTGTTCAAAATAAAAATAGCCATAGAAAGGATAGCTATTTATTTACTGCAAAATGGGGGAGCTCTGACCAAGAAAGGCTGGGAAGGGTAGTAGCATCCTCGTCCCTATTTATTTACTGGACCCTGAATATTCTCTGTCTTCTGGGTATTTGCAAGTGCTGCAGGTAATTTTTGGTGCTTTATAAATTGTTACATTCCCACACCTCTCAGGTGTGGAACAGGTTATAACCGTGGAGGGTTAATACTGGAGCTGCTGGAATAGCCCCACTCCTGGCTGAACTGGTTTAGAGTGACCCATTTTCTGCCCTTTCCAAAGAGGAATAAAATAGAAGAAGAGACAAACTGATGATGCTCCACTGAAGTCAGAGGGGCTCTCCTGATCCGTGATGTGTGAAGATCTTCTGTCCTGCCCTTCTCATCTCATGGGGATACAAGCGCTGTTTTATATGCCTCTTCCATGACATTTGGAGTGTTTTACCAAGGCAGGATAAGACTGGTGCTCTCTCTTTATGCTTGAGGAGGCAGAGGTAGAGGAGGTTAAAGGTCTTCCTCGAGACCACAGAACAGTAGCTCACCAAGCTTATTGCAATAAAAATCACCCTCCCACCAACAGAATAGGTGAAGGTTCCCTATAGCATTTACTTTAGCTTTTAAAAAAAGTCAGATATTGTTTTTTTTAACTGTTTCAATGCTACCACAGCTACTTGCTGTCTGCCCTTGCCTCTCTGTTCATCAGGGGCTTATTGATCTGCTCACATCTCCCATGAAAAAACCTCCATTGGTGCAGCATCAGCATCCTGCACCTGACACTGGCGGTAGGAATGCACATGTGCTTTGTATGACCTGTGTGCAAGGATGCTTTTTCTGTGTTTCTTTTAAACGTGAGGGGCTCTGTGTGTTTGAAATGACAAAGACTTAAGTGAGTGCATCAAGGTCTCGCAGAAGTCACAGTAGCAGGGTTAAGGCAGAGGTAAGGACAGCCTGTACTAAGCCATGTGTATGTACACGGGGAAATTGCACTTTAAAGCAGTTAAAGAAGGAGTTTGCTCATCATTTAGGCAGATGGCTCATACAAAGAGAATGCTCACACCTCGGGTCCCTGACCTGTGGAGCTCACCTGAAGCAGCAGTCCCCAGGCTCCTGCCTGCAAGGGACGAGGAACGGCTGCTGCACATCAGTGTGCTGTCAGAAACCCTTTGCTGTCAGAAACCCATTGCAGTCATGGTCAAGGACACTCCATACAGCCGAGCCTACTTGGAAATGATCTCATTCCCTTTCTCTTCCTACATCCCTCTAGTTTTCCTCTCCAAACAACCTAATTTTTCCCCAAAGCCTATACACAAACATACATTCTAGGAAACAGCAAGGAGCAAACCACAGCACACTCCTTCAGCTCATGGAAATCTCAGTTCCTGTTGTTAGAAACAGGGGCTGGGGCCAGTTTCTGCAAGCACATTGTGGGCTTCACATGCAGAAGGGGCATGAAGGACACATTGACTGTCCTTGGATGATGTGGTGGATGCAGGGGATGCAGGGCGTGGGTACCCACAGGCAGGGCTGTCCCTGCCTGCTCCTCTCCTGTGTCACTGAACGTGACCCTTTGCACAAGAGCTGGGCAGGTTTCGGAAAGCCAAGGGGAAGCACAACAGGAATGAAATGGGGTTGTATGATCAGAATCCTAATTAAGGAGAAACTATTGGAAATATGCCATATTAGAAATGCTATTACGATTAATAGTGACAATACCACTCTCGGGAAATAGGCAAATTTACACAGTAGCTATACATAAAATTTACCTTAGCATATTCCCCTCTCTGCCTTGTTTGCACACTGTAATAACAGATTGCTTGTATACTGTATGATGGCATTCTTTTTATATTTAAATGTTTGAGCCAGCTATTCATTTTGTGAGGAGAGAAAGGCATGAGGAGGTCTTGGAGCTACAGAGCAAAGTAGATGATGTGCTGTGATATGTTTAGCAAAAGATATTGTGAAAAACAAAAAAACCCAAGTATATGTGGACAGGAAGGTAAATGCAGTAAGGAAGAGCTTAGTTTGGGATTTCCCCAGCAAGAAATAAAGAGATCATGCGTGTAAGATGTGCAGCTTCAGTCATGGTGCCACGTTTGCAAAGTGATTTTATCCTTCAATTACTCAGTTTCCTTATTAAGGGGGAAGGGTGTCAGTGAAGTCTTTAGATAGTATTTGCACATGTAGCAATGAAAGGTACTTTTTGGTGGCAAAAATGACAAAATCAATTGCTGTTGCTGGTTCTTTGTGCCATTTAACTGGATCATTGCCCTGTCAGACAAAGCAGCCAACACATTTTATATATGGTTACATTTATACACAGACATGTATGTTTTTATACCTATGCACTGTATGCTATGCACATATTCCTCTCACTTTCTTTTCTCTCTCCCTATATACCCATATGTACATGCAGAGAGGAAGGTTGTGTGGACAATGATGCTCGGTCATCATTAGTATGGGATAACTGTGGAGCTCTCTGCTTCCATGTGTAATTAAAAGCTGTTCCGTGCTTTGAGCTGTCAGAGCCAGGAAAGGTTTCATTGGCAAGCAGTCCTGCAGCACCCAGTGAGCCAGAGGCAATGGGGACCTCTCCTGCATCTGTACCATATGGGGCTCCCAGGATGTGCCAGGAAGGATGTTCAGCCCTGCACCAGGATGAGATGCTGGATTGGATTCAGTTCTGTGCTGCACCAGCACAAGCAAGGATGTGCAGGAAGATCCTTCAAGAGTCCTGCTCCAGACCGGTGCTGAGGTAACTGAATTTCTTCCAAATACTGATATTGGTTGAGAAAGAAAAGAGAAAGAAAGGTTTCTACGCACAGAAAAAGAAATTGGAGGAGAAAACAGCTGGAAAACAGCTGGAAGCTACACCACGGTGCAGACACAAGCAAACAGACTGCCAGGGCTTGTCCTCGGGATTTGCTTTATCCCGTACAACCAGCTTCATGGATGCTGCTTTCATCTGGGAAGGACACAAGATGGACTCTAGACCCTTTGAAAGGATAAAAAGATTACCTAGTGCATCCAAAGATCCTGGGGCTCACTGCTGGCACATGACAGCACTGTTGAGCACAAACCCTTTCCAAGCCCCACATGAGGAGCAGCTCCAGCAGGGTCATGGTGCTGCATTCACATACCAAACTATTAGTCACACGTAAACTGATCTTCCCTCTCTTGGGTTGTTAGGGGACATCCCCTTACCAAAATACAGCCAAGAATGCAGTGCTGCATTAATACTCGTTGGAAATGCAGGACAAATCCCCAGCTGGTGTAAGCTGTCAGAGCTCCCTGAAGCCTACAAAGGTTTCATCATTTGGATCGACTATAGATTGCCCCAAAGGCTTTAAAATCAACAATTTGCAACACTGGTACAATGCCTATAACTGATCATTCTCAGGACACCCACCTTCTTATTTAATAAAGCTTTCAAGTCTCTTTGTGTTTTATTCATAGGAGCAGTAAAAAATCCAAGGACCCGATATAAAGACTCATTTATTCTCTTCTACATGGCACTATAAATTTACACTGCATTTGCAAACTCAGAGTCCATATCTTAGGGCAAACCAGAGCTCCAAAGTGAGAGCGAGAATGGCTTTCAAAAGGCCAAGCTGTCCCAAATAGAGATTGTGTCGAGAGCTAAAATTTACAATCACAATCCCTGAAAATGAGAAATTAGATCTGAAGTTTAGTTTTATTGTTGGAGCTGGTCTGGTCTTTACCAGTTTGCAAACACAGAGCTGTTTCTGCATTCATCCCTCCAATGCATAAATATAATATGTAATACAGTGAGGGGAAATGGGCCTAGAGATGCATTATATGGGGCACACTGAATGCCCTGGGCCATCAGCATGAAACCTATCACATGCTGGATGCATCCCTTGCATCCCATGCGTAACAGTGACATGCTGGAGAAGTCATGCTCTTCATGCTGCAAATACACTGGGGTGGCTTAAAACCCTCTGCATGTCTACTCCTTGTCTTCTTGTCTCCCTTTACTTTAAGTCACCAGAGAGCATGACCCAGGAGCCACGTGCACCAGCACTGGGATCTTCAAAGGGATCAGCACCCAGCTCTGCTCCTCTCCCTTCTGTCTTCAGCTCCCTAATGGGCAAATGGGGCTGTTTCCAGCTGACCTGACCGATGGAGCCACTGACACCTCATGTTGGTCCTGGCTGCCCTTTCTGCCCATTGACAACCCTGCTGCATCCGTGAAATTCCCCCAGTCCCTACTGCTCCCAGCTTTCCCCTTCAGCTCGTTCAAGTAAGCCGCAAAATGGCACAAATCCAATGTGATCAAATGCTTTCTTAGTGTCAGTCTTTTCTTTCAAAGGACAGAAAGGAAAGGGTACGGTGTGATATTTATGAGCCTGTCAAGCTCTCTGCTCTCACCAGAAAGTGCTCTCAGGTTTCTTTCCTCACTGGGGAAGGGACAGAGCAAGTGCTGGGGAAGGGCAGCTGCATTCATGGGGACTGCATTATCATCGAATCATAGAGTAGAATCATAGAACAGTGTGGGTTGGAAAGGACCTTAAGATTATCCAGTTCCAACCCCCCTGCCATAAGCAGGGACACCCCACATTAAACCATGGCACCCAAGGCTCTGTCCAACCTGGCCTTGAACACTGCCAGAGATGGAGCATTCACAACTTCCCTGGGCAACCCATTCCAGTGCCTCAGCACCTTAACAGGAAAGAATTTGTTCCTCATACCCAATCTAAACCTTCCCTGTTTAAGCCGTTGGAATCTGTGGGCTTCCAGAATCTCAGACTGATGAGCTCCTCTGCCCAGCCAGGGCCAGCCCCTGCTCGATGAGTTGGAGTCCTTCAAGCTCAAGGGAGATGGTGGCTTCTTGCCAGCAGTCTCACACCTGAACTTCCTGCAGTCCAGGGCTGACCCAGCTCCCTTTCCCATGGGCTTTCCATGCTGCTACTTGATTTTCATTTTCCAACTGCTATGTTGGCACTGTCCATCTCCTCCGATGCGAGCAGAAGTTCTGCTCTGAGTCATGTTAAATCCAGTAATCCAATGGCATTTTATTTTCTTTGGGAAACAATAGCACTGGGGCAAAGCTGTGCCCTCTGTGTTTCAGGTGCTGTACCGTGCATCCAGGGGGATGTGGAGAGGGGAGCCATGGGGCATGGACTCGGCTCTTGTTCCCTGTGTTCTCATGCTGGGGCAAAGCCAGCTGGATGGCCTTGCAGCATCTGCCACTGTAAGGGCCTTGAATGCGTCAGTGGAGTCTATAGGAAAGACCCTCAATGACTATGATGGCCATTGGGTGAGGGTTGAGAGGGACATTTCCCACCATGTACACCCACTGACCCAGTGGTATAGGCCAACATCAAACAAGAATTTGGGAGGATCAGGAGAGGGTGCTCATGTTGATGACATTTAGCTGGTCATGAAGTCCAGGTCACATTAGGGCCAAGATCTACTCTGTCAAAGATAGCGAGCCAAGGCTGCACCCTACCTGGGGCCACCAGCCAGCCTTCTAGGTATTGGGGTTGTCCATGGCCAGCAGGAGGGAAAGCTGGAGCAGAAAGCGGTCAATGGTGCATGGTGGGGTGGGAAACTCCTATCAGCTGCTACCCCAATCCCTCCCCACCCTCTCGTAGAGGGGCTGAGCTGGTGTCCTCCTGCTTTTCTTGCATCTTTCGCTGTCCCCACCCCAGGCTGAGAAAGGAGGATGGCACCAGAGGACTCTTGGAGTCGGGTTCCAGCTACCTCCCTTCCGGTTTTGGTTTCACTTGGTTGTAACTGTCGGTTTGTTCTAGGTTTTACCTGTGTTTTAAGAAAAAATAATGAAAACAAACAAACAAAAAAGACAAAAAAAGGGAAAAACCAAAAAGAGAGGGAAAAAAAAAAAAAAGCAAGCCCTATAGCCAACAGAAGTTTCTTGCTGCAACTGATTCAAGTGGGGGAATAAAATAACAACTGAGGCTTTAGAGAGAGGAAGAAAAGCAAAACCAACCCACACACACAAAAAGAGAAAAGAAAACCTACATTTGTGTCTTTCAAAGGAAAACAGTGATTCCGTCAGCTGAGTAGAGAGCTAGATACTGAAGTGTAGATTTCCCTAGAAGTACCATGAGGTTTTATAATGTTGTCTGGTTTTGTTTTCCTTGTGCTTTGTGAGAAGTCCAGGAACTAAGGCTAAGGTGATTTTTCCCTGGTCTGTTGTTATTTGGGGGTGGGAAGGGGATGGAGTTTATGAGGGTTTTTTTGGTTTTCCAGATTATTTTTTTAAGTGTGTGTTATTGCTTATTTTTACGTTATCCAACTGTACATAAGGCATTTAACCAGTATTTCACTGTGCTCTAATTACTGCACTCAGAAGCATTGCACAGTCTGAATCCCGAAGAGCTGCGAGGGATGGGGAGTGAAAAGGGAAGGAGAAAGCTGCTACATGAGCAGACAGGTGATTCCCGTCAGTGGGAAGTGGGATGTGACTGTCCCCTTCCTGCACTCCAGCCCGTTGTTTCCTTTTGAGGCCAAGCTAGAAGATAGGAGGGGTTGGGGTTAAGTCAGCCAAGGCTGGGATGCTCAGAGGGGTTTCAGAGCTGGTGATTTGGCTTTGAACTATTGGAATGCTGTGGAAATTCACAGCTTTTTGGCAGCATTCTGCTCTCCCCTGCCCAATCCCTGGATGCCCCAGTGAGAATTAATGGACATGTTCATCTCACTGGGAGAGGACCATATGCCCGGCTTAGATACACTCTTCATGTGGGCCCCGTTTTGGTCTCAGTGGTGCAACTGAGCAGATTTACTTTGTGTTTCTTCCACATCAGCCCGTCCTCTGGGGAAAGCCATCTGCCTGCTGGGGATGTGGAAGTGTTCCTGCCTCCAACTGACCTTGGGCAGTCCCCTTTCCAGTGGAGGACCTTGACCACTGAGTTCAGTGGGAGCATGACCAAGACATCAGCAGGAGCTAGGTCCAGGTGGCCCAAGATGTATTTCTTTGGAGCCATGGTCACTCTGGGCAATAGGGGTTTGGTGATGGACTGTTCCTGCCACCCAGGGAACCCATGTCCAAAACCCTGGTTGTTTCAGCAGGAGCAAAATGGGGCTTAACATTCTGTTTCTGTCTTAGTTTGGCAAACTGAATTTTCCATGTTTTGCCTGATCTACACATCCAAGATTCATTAAGAATAATAATTCCTTCCTCTGAAGCCAGAAACAAGAGCTTGGGTTGGCTTCAGGTGTTAGATGAGGAGTCTTGGTGCTACTTGGTAGTCCTGTTAGGTCGAGATGTGGAGCTCATGAGTCCAAGTTGTCTTTGGTTCCCATTCTAGTTTGGTTTAGTCTTTTGTTTTTTTCCTTCCTTTGGTGAGGCCACAATTCAGCCACCAGTTTCCATCTTCTGAGTGCAGAGAACCAGGGCTTTAAATGGAACATTTCACCAGCAATCAAAGAGGGAATTGGAACCATTGCGGAGTTTGCATTGTATGGCCTCTGTAATTACTTACCCGTCTGCAGATGAGAGGCTGAATTTTGCTCCCATCAAGTCAACAGGGGTTTTCTGTTGTTGTTGTTGACTTCACTGGGAGCAGGATTGAGCCGTACTATATATATAAATATATATATAAATATATATGTGATATATATATAATATTATCCGTGTAATATTATATATATATCAGTGTTAATATTTACAAATAAAACTGTGATCTCGTCTAGAGAAAAAATGTATTCATATTACCAACTGCTCTTCCATATTTATGTATCATATTGTATCTTTTTATTATTGTTATAATTATTATGATTATTATGGTTATTATTATTATTATTATGATGGAATCTTTCTTGGCACCTTTTGGAAGCCATGTCAACCAATACTCCAATGAAGTGCTGAGGATCTATTTTCACATGAATTCTACTGGTCTACTGTATAAAAAAGACAAAAAAAAAAAAAAAAAAGAGAAACAAGCAGAATACAGCTCAACCCTTAATTCTGTACCTCACGCCTGTACGTTTGCTGCTCCAATTTTGGGTTTTATTTTGCGTTCGTTTGTTTTTAACGGATCTAATTTAAGTCTCCAAGCAATATATAAAGATGTAAATAGTAAAGCTTATTTATTAAGATTGTCATCTTTTTTTAATTTATATTTACACAGTTGTTCATCTAATTTATTTTTTTTTTCAATACAGTTTTTAACAGTTGTTCTTTTTTTTTTTTTGGTTCATGATGGTTTTGATTTAAATCCTTTTCACAGAATTTCTTTATACAGTTTTTTTCTCTTTCTTTTGAATAAGCAACAACTTCCTCTGGTCTTTCCAAAATAGGTCATGTTTCACTCCAAAAAAAAAAGAGAAGTTATGTCAGATTCATCAGAAATATTTTGCCATTGTTGATTCCTATACCCTAAAGTTCTATATTATATAAATATATAATACCTTGTATGCTTAAATATTTAACTGTGTGATTTTGTATATATCTTCATACACATGCTCACACACATATGAGGGTTAATGTCCCCAGATGCTGGGAGAACAGAGAATCAGAAACACAAATATAAGCTTGTATTAAAGAGTTCTGAACTGGACCACTTGCTCTTGCCCCGTCTCCTTTGCTTTTGGTCGATCGGCACTGGGTACCCCTGGGAACATGGTGAGTGTGGCTGTGAGGTCCCACATCTGGCTGCACATCTGCATATCCACATGCTTCTGCTGAGCTCCAGAGCTTCAGTTTTGGGCAGTGGTCTTGAAAACCACAACAGAGGTTGAAACAACAGGGTCTGTTTCAACAGAGCCCTGATGGGAGAGGGAGGCAGCACTGATCGGAGCCAACTGATAACTAAGAGCCCATTTCACATCCACTGGGTTTGGTTCTACCAAGGTGGTTCAGGTCCTGGTTCACTCAAGCATCCTGGCGCCTATTGTAGGTTTTGGTTTTGTTGTCAGAGATGTATGACTATTTGGAGGGTGGATGCTTCTGATCTTAATTCTTTTAAATTGTCCATGAACTCTGCTCACCGACTCCATCACATGCAGAACGTGGTCACCCAGAGAATGAGTCCCAGTGGGAATGTGCCTCACCTCAGGGGTATTACCTAGGAGGGAAGGCTCATAGCTATGTGCAGCCACAGAGCTGAACGTCCTGATGCACAAAGCCTTTGGACACACAACATACATTTAAAGATAAGGGAGTCTCCAGTGGTCAAGAGATAGCTGGGCTTGCAGCCCCCCCAAGCCAGATCAAGGCCTTGTAAGGTATGCACAGTGAGCTCCTGCACATCTGGTGGTGATAAAGCCCTGTGACTGGTATAAACACACACACACACACAGACATATATGCAGTGTTACAGCCTGTGCTGGTCCCAAGCCCTCCTCAGAGCTGGCTCACCTGCAATGAAGATGCATTTCTTCCTCCTGGACAATGAGGTTCTGCAACCCAATAACACTGTTTTAGCGGATGCAGTGATGGACGCATCTCAGTCACATGCTCACCAGCATGCACGGGTCCAAAGGGAAACCAACTGGACTCAAACCCCAGGGCTGATGGGTCTTCTAATGTGTGAAGTGACATGAACTGGATTAAGAAAGTTGGTCCTTCAACACCAAAAGGGTGGCTGGGTCTTGCATCCCTTGCTCAGACCTCGCTGTGGCAGGCAGGGTAAGGGAATTCATGCTGTTCCACTGAGAAATATGTACTGATTCAGCTTCCAAATGGGAATTGATGTAGTATCAACAGCTCCAAACCTTGAGGATGCCCATGCAGTCAGGATAGGTAATACATGCCATTTAACTCTGGCAGCTACCAACCCCTGAGCCTATAGAGAGTCATTTTAACCCAGTTAACTCCCAACCTCATTAACGATTTAACTCTCCAGGAAGGCCCTGCATTGACACAGAGGCTGGAGGCAAGGGCAGAAGACAAGAAGGGGGTGCATGGGGTAGAAATGTTAAATACCAGGAATCCTTTCCCTGTTACACATTTCCCTCTGCATCTGTTCTAGTCAGGATTGGGCCACAACACCAGCCAGCTCCATTTGCCAAACTGATGTAGTTATGGTGCTGGCTGGTACCGCCTTGGTCCCCTTTAAAAGTGTAGCATTACGACCATAGTATTTAAACAACCCGTGTGTTGAACAATAAATCAATTTCACACCACCCAATCCATGGGAAGTTTGGGGGCAACAGACTGAAGGATGAGAATAAATTGGTTTGTTTTTTACACTGGCATAAGTTAAGTCAATACAAAATTAGTTTGCATGCTAACTGTCAAAATCCACTGCAATATATTGAACAGGGGAGAGAGAGAGAAAGAGCAGAAGCAAGAGCACATTGTGCTTTCTGTATCATCCTTGTCTCTGGTCAATGCATTATTAATAGGGTATAAGCGCATTGTGGACAGCCCTATCAATAGAATATCCTGCAGATAAAAAGGCCTATAAACAATGTATTCAATGGGTTGTGTCTATAGCAATATACAAATCAATTGGCTGTGTGTAGAATTGTCTATTAAGCATAAATAAGGGCTTTAAGATGGGAGCAGCCCACAAAGCAGTGCATAGCGGGCAGCTCGCTCCTGCTGGGCTGAGTTTGCTGCTCACAACCACCTGAGCAGGATCAATTGAAATGCACAGTCAAAACAACAGTTTCTGTGTCCAGATTACGTGTCTGTCTGAGAATCAGTCGCTAAAGAGAGGGAGAGGAGAGAAAGAAGATCAATACATGCATTGAATAAGTTGAAGGCACTGTCCTGTGAGATGGCAACAGAGCTCATGGGCACCAGCAAATGCTAAACCTGGCTTTAAGATTTAAAGCTACTTTCATATCTCAGCCCTGTAGCAGTAATGCCTTGTGCAGTGACCAGCCCAGGGAGTCTCATAACACACTCAAAATCACCCAGACTGAGCCACCAGCCTCTTAGGGGGCCCTACTTGCTGAAGTGGCACCAGATGTGGCTCCTTTTGGCTGCATTAAATCAGAAGGAGCTGACTGCATTAATTACATATGAAAGCTCTGGATTCATAAAGCAAAGTCCTCTCCCAGCTGAAAGTCACAGCTTCTCAAGCAAGTATGGCATTGCTAAGTGTGACAATGGGAAAATGAAGCTGGTTTTGGGCAAAAAGGCACACTTCCATGGAAAGAGTAGAATATAAAGGAAACTACTCACAAGTGTAAAAGAAACCTTCTTTCCATGTAATCAAGGGTATCTGAAGATGAAATGAGCACAGAAACCCAAAAAGACACACCCACACCAACCCAGCAAACGCTCTGTGCTCCAGCTCTATATTTTACTTGTTCATCCCACTGCCTCAGTTTCCCAGTTTCTAAGGCACACACCTGAGAGGTGAACAGTTCCTAGGCCAGAAGTCTCCTTTTTGCTGCTCATGAACTACCACAACACTACAATGGCCCCTTATTTTCCCTCTGCCCTGCATTGGAATCTTACACCACTCAAGTCAACAACTGGCCTAAGGTCTCTGATAAAATGCACCCAAAGGACCAGGGTCTTACTTTAGTTTTTAAGTACTAAAGCTCTTTTAAGCTCTTGAGAACATTTTGGCTGACTTCTCTGGGGCCTGAGGAGGATTGTTAGTGGTTAAAAACAGCTTTGATGGAATTCTATTTGGGTATTTTTTGGATTTGTTGGTCACTTTATGTATGACAAATGAAGAACTGGGCCAAACAGCAACATGGTCACTTCTAGCCACCCCCTCTTAAGATGTTATCTGTGAGTTTGGCCATCTATAAATCACCCCCACTCATACAGGTTTTTTGGCCTTGGAGCCCCATAACTAAGCTCACTGCTGCTCCGTCCCCTCTGTTGTCATCCAGCCCACAGAGATGAACCAAATGCTTCAGGGTCATTGGCATTTTTGATGAGAGGTGAAACATGGGGGTGGTTCTGGCTGAACCAAAGCCCAGTTCTGTCCTTGGGCACTTTGTAGCACAGATGTGCTCAAAATGAGCGGGTTCTTTTCCTAATGTTACCCTAATAACATGATCTTTCTGAGCCCCAACGCTGCTGCGTTTCCATAAGGCATGCAGGCTCCATGCCACAGTGGCTGCTAAATGGGCTTGCAGACATGGGAAGGGAAAGGGAATCCTTTTTATTGCACACTCTATTAATACCTTGATGCTCAAACTTTCCACCCAAGCATTTAAAGCCTCCCAATCCCTGCACTATATGAAATGCCATAATTGAATGAAATATACCACACGGACTCAAGCTGTTCCTCGAAGTCTTTGCAGCTCCTGGTTGCTGCTAAGAGCCCTTTGGACCCAGCTTTATCTGCCCCAGCCTCAGTTCACAATGGTGAAAGACACCTGAAAGGCCAGAGCTGCCCAGGGTATGTGTCCTTACCATGGTGGAACTGAGCCAGGGTCCCTCCTTCCTTAATACCATGGCCACCAACATTGAAGGAGGCAGAACAAGTGAACTTCAGAAATCAACCAGAAACCTTTTCCTTTGTGTCTTGCAGTCCACAAATTGATCAGCGTTGGAGATGCTCAGTGTCTGAAGAGCTAATTCTTACTCTGGCCCAACAGGTACAATGTGCAGTTAGCATCTTCCCAGGGGCAACAAGATGTGAGCTCGCAGGGCACTGAGACATCCATTACATCATGGGCATCCTCATAGCTAAGCATTAGTGCTGCTGCAAGGCTTTGTCCACCCCAGGTACCCCCAAGGAAGAAGAGGGCCCAGGCTGTCCATGCTTGAATAGCTTCTGGCACTCCCTTGGCCTCTTCCGCAGCCTCAGCAGAGCCTCATGCAGCCAGGCAGAAAATTAAAATTTAAAGAAAAATCAGAAAAGAAAGAAGGGAAAAAGCAGAAACCAAACAAGTAAATAAAGGAGCAATCACAGCACCTGACTCCAGAGGCCTTTGCTATGGGAAGAAGCTGCCCAGCAGCAGCATAGCAGCCCAAACAATCAGCCCTTTTGTGCATGGTGCCAGCTCCAGGCTGGCCCGGGATGAGGGTGGTGGGGAACAATGACTGTGGGGACAATGGGGATTGTTCAGGGAAGCCCTGCTCCTCAGAGAGGATGGCCCCAAGCAGCCCTGAGAGGAACCTGCTGCTGTCACCAGTTCTAACAAACAAGTGTCAGATCTAGGATGCTCACAAGAGACCTCCGAGGGATGCTGGAAGTGGCAGTGAGGATGTTTGCTAAGTGTGACCACACCTACAGGGAAGAATGAGCAGGATCCACAGAGAAACCATCTCCTGGTGCTCAGCTGGAGCTAATGGGGTGCTGAGAGGGTCATGGATGGTGGGAGTAGGGTCAAGCTGTGCCGGGACCTCCTGCACACATCCCTGACTGCTCCATCGACACCGGTACCTGCACACACACTCACTGCAAAGGCACATGTGGGAGGCTGGTCCTTTTGTCCTGAGCTCATCCTAAAGGTGATGATGCCATATCCAGGAGCCACTGATGCAGGTTCCCTGCTTCACACCATCAGGCAAATCATTTCAGCTCTGCAAATGGATGTGGGTAGTTTATCTGTTAAAGCAGGATGATCATAGAAACAGAACCACAGCCTGGTTTGTGTTGGAAGGGACCTTAAAGCTCATCCAGCTCCAACCCCTGCCACGGGCAGGGACCTCTTCCACTGGAGCAGCTTGCTCCAAGCCCCTGTGTCCAACCTGG
>JBCJKH010044963.1:0-15857 GCA_039877255.1 Loriculus beryllinus
CCTCAGCACCCTCACAGGGAAGAGCTTCTGCCTAAGAGCTCAGCTCAGTCTCCCCTCTGGCAGGTTAAAGCCATTCCTCTTGGCCTGTCCTTACCTGCCATTGTCCAAAGCCCCTCTTCAGGCTTCTTGTGAGACCTGTTTAGGTACTGGAAGACTACTTTCTTCTGCTTCTTCCTCTTCATCCTCCTCGTCACTGCCAAGTTCCCGTCAAGCCCTGCCCTACAGACTGTGGGGGCAGGAGAGACACTGAGTTGTCAACCACAGTGACACGGAGGGAAGGGGAAAGAAGAAATGGGCTGGACAGGAGGCACTGGGGCAGCCACGCTCCCAGCCAGAGCCATGGCCCTGCCCTCATCCTGGGTAAGGAGGCAGGCACAGGTGATTGGTGGCACAGGAACAACCACAAACAGGACGTGAACTCCCTGTCCGGGCCCCATCAGCTCTGTGCCAATGGAGTTGCCACGGGCCCCTTCCCGTGATGGCAGCTCCTGGCACGGGGCTCAGCTGCAAACAGTCACGGACGCTTCAAAGTGCAGGATGGAGACTTGGCCCCAGTGCAGAGGAAACGCTGTCGTGCCTGGATCTGCCCTCCTGGGGGGGGACCGGGACACCGGATTCCAGCAGGTAAACACAAAGGGAGCCCTTGGGGCAAGAGGAGGCCGAACAACTGCAAGGTGAAGCAATATCCTAGGCTTCACCAGGGGTCTGGAAGCGGCTGTGGGCACGGGTGTCCCAAAGCAGCTTCCTTATCTCCAAGCTCCTGTTCCAACAGAGGCAACTCGGGTCTCACCCATCATCAAGTTCATGGGGAGCTGCGGGGTGGCCATAAAAAATGAAATCCCAAAGAAATGAGCAATGCTTTGGGACTGGTTTTTCTTTGGGAAAACAGGAAGGGTGAAAGGTAATGCCAAAGGGTCGAGCTCCGACGGCGGATGGGGCCTGCAGTGTGCTCTGAGCTGGGCAGGGCCAACCCATCTGCTCTCTGCATCCCAGCTCTGCCCCATCCTGGGGGACTGCTGGAAACCACCAGTGTGATGGTGCTGACAGGAGAGATGGGCGGGGATCACCCCCTGTATGGGGAAGTGCAGGACTCACTCGTGAGTCCTGTGGGAATCACAGCTTCAGGCACTGACATCCGGACCCATGGGCTCACAGAGGAACCCACACACGCGATGCACCATGCTGGAAGTGCAGACCCCTCTGGTTTCCCCCTCACAACACCCACCGGAGCCTATCTGCAGCTGGGCGGTGGAACCCGCACCAGGGGAGCAGGGGAGCTGGGTGGGGTCCAGCAAACTGCTGGGAAATGACACCGGGAGACTGGAATTCAGTTCAACCCATTCAGGCTGCCAAGCACCTTATCCCTGCTCACAGCTCCCCTGACAGCACCCTCCTGCGCCACAGGACACCGGCATGGGACAGGCCTCATGCCCACTCTGGGGCCACTGGCACCCATCTCCCTTGGTGGCATCACTGCTGCTGCCTGCAGGTACCTTTGCCCTGGGGCTGTCTCATGCCTGGACCAGGGCAGTGGGAAAACCCTGCCCCAGCCGAGCTCAGGGGAGGATTTATCGTGAGACATGGCAGGGGTTTGTGGTTCCCCTTTCTTTTGAATAAAAGCACAGAGTTGGCCTAAGAACAAGGACGGGGTGTAACGAATTCCTCCTCAGCTCCCCTCAGAAGCGCCTTGCCCAGGGCTGTCCCCAGAAGCTGGTTATCGGCCTCTGCCCCTCTGGGTGATGCTGGTTCAGCTCCTTGGCTCCAGCCATTTCTCAGGAACAGCCCCTGTCTCGGTGCATGCCGAGTGCCATGAGCCAGCACCAGGCCAGCATCTGCCACCACCAGCACATCCCTCCTTGTGAGCAGAGGGTGCTCCAACCCTGCCAGGACACTTCCACCACACTGCAATACCGGAGCACACCGGGCTGCCTAGACCCGGCTGTGGGGCCAGCTAGAAAAGTCATCTGCTTCTCCTTGGAAAAGCCACTCCTCCCATAGGAAAAGCTTCTGGCTCCAGGCGCTGTGTCCTCACAGACCCCGTCTGCCACCACTGCCCTCAGTCAGTCCCTCCAGGTACGAGGAGCTGCAGCTTTCCCCCAAGGCTGTGCAGTATTTTCCATGCTCACGGATCAGAGCTCCTCCAAGCTCCGGTGTGTGAGGTGTCATTGCCGCAGCCCACGTACAGGATCCCTGTGGTCAGCCCCACCGGCCCCGTCATCATGGGCAGAAATCGCTTTCTTCCCCTTTAACCTTTTCCCGAGGTCCCAGCCCAGCTCTGCTGGCCCCTTTCCAGATCCATCCCCAGCACGGAGCAGTTTAGGGGTGGGATAACGCCGGGGTCCCCACCGAGGACCGCAGCTGCCGAGGGCTGTGCAAGGCGAGGAGCAGGCGGGTCCATGTCCTGGGAGCACTCTGGGGCAGCTCGGACGCCGGTTGACGAGAGGGTGACAGGGAAGACTCTGTCCCCGCTGAGCGTTGTTTATCTGCCGGCACAAGAGCCTGAGTCAGGACGTGCGGGAGCTGCCGGCTCCCGGCACACACCCAGCAAAGCAAACACGGGCTCTGCCTCACGGGGACGGGAGAGCAAAGCCAGCGCTCTGAAGCGGCTCCAGGACGGGGTGGGTGCGAGGGGAGGCGCAGTTCTCGGTCCAGCACCTTGAGCAAATGAGGTATTTTGGGCATCCAGCAGCACAAACACCCTCTTAATGGAACCCTGTCCTACTGAGGAGAGTAAAAATAGCACCACCAGTGTGGGCTGACCATCCGTGTGCAGCATTTTCCAGGGCCTGGGCAGACAGATGCCTCTGCATAGGTAAAGTGGACACTAAAACTGGAAACAAGGGAGGTTTCCCTTCGCTGAGGTGCTGGGACACCCCCGGGCACAGCCACGCCGTCAGCCCCTGCCTCTCCTGACAGGATGCTGGAGCAGGGACAGACACTTTCAGTTGTTCCCACTCTGTGCTTGGCCAGAAAACGGGACAGAAATGAGTGCCTGCAGCCTGAGCAGCACCAGCACAAGACTTGCCTGGCCCCAAACACCCCAACACCTCTCACAGCAACAAACCACTCCTGCTGCTGATCCAAGTGGGAAGAGCCTCCTCGCAATAGCTCTGCAGCAGCCGGTGCCATTATGGGCTGTTGGCTGTGCGTTACCCAGAGCAGATTAAACACGTCCCATCTGGGACACGAGGCCAAGGGACATGAGGCCAAGTGTGCACACCAAGCACATCCAAGGTTCACGCAGGATAAGGGAGGAAGCACGGGCTTGTACAGGCAGAGCTGGACCCCGCACCCTCCAGTGTGAGCCCAAACACACCAGCACATGTCACCACAAAGGCTCCTGTACCCGGGAAGCAGAGCTGGGAGCAGGGCCAGCTCAGGGCTGGCAGAACCAGCTGCTGGTGGGGCTGGGGACTCGGCCCCAGCAGGGCAGGGGATGCCTGTGCCACTGGTGCCCAGGGAGCTGGTGCACAGCGTGGTGGAGCAGTGCATGGACAGCTTCTGCATTGCCACCAGCTGGCCTAAGCTTGACTCCAGTGGGGTTTTGCTGCATTGGCTCCAGCCTCCCCCAGAGGTGGTGATGCTGGAGCAGCTCCCAGCCATGGCTGCAGCACCAGCATCAGTTCAGCTCCTTCCCAAGAGATGCTGCCCTTCCAGAGCCCCTCTGCCATAACACAGGGCAGCACTGCTGCAAAATCAGCCACGTGCCCCCATAGCATGACCCACACCGGGAGTGCCCAGCTCATGGGGGTTCTCCTGGGTGCCTGCTCTCAGCATGCTCAGACCTTGCTGTGACTCTGCACACATGGAGGTGTGGGGTCTCTGCCCCTGCTAGGCAGTCGCAAGCATGTCAGGTCACCCTTGGGGAGCACAGGGAGGGACAGGCAAAGACAGGCAGTCCCGAGGTACCACTGGTGGTCCCACAGGGCCAGAGACCCTCAGCTGATGCGGGGGTGAAAGCTGCTGGAGAAAGCATCAGCCCCCTGCTCCCTGCTCACCTCCCGACAGCACCGTCCCCTGGAGCAACAGCAAGGTTTGCAGCACATTTTTCCACCGAACAGCAAAGTTTCCAGCACACTTTCCTCTGGCCACTGCGTTTTTTAGGGATGCATTTACGGGAAGGGGGACTGGCCGCTGCAATCCCGAGCAGCTGTATCCGTGCCAGAAATGGCCGGGTATGGAGATAAGGCACGGAGGGAAGGAAACTTTATAAGGAGAAAACATTCCCCAAGCTCTGGCACCTCGGTGCAAACGCCGCAGCCCCTCTCCTTCCTCCGCTCGTTTTCCCCTCCTCTCCACCGGCAGCGAGTCCAGCCCAGCCCGGGGGCGGCTCCGGGGGCCGAAGGCGTGGGGCTGCGTACCCGGGGGGGGGGACCCAGGAACCGGGCGCTGGGTGGTTTGAATAGGTGGGACCCACGCACGGCGTTTCCTGGAAACTTTGTTTTCCCTTTCTTCCCTCCGCCGTCCCCGGCCGCGGGGGTGTGCGCGGCGGCCGCATATAAAGGGAGCGAGCGCTGGGCAGGGAGCGGAGGGGCACCGGGATCAGCACCGCGACTATCACTGAGACCAGGACGGGGATCAACACCAGTACCGGGACCGGGACCGGGACCGGGACCAGGACCAGGACCAGCACCGGGACACCATGGCCGAAGGTGAGAGGAACGCTCCCCACTCCTCGCAGGTTTCCAACAGCCGAGCCCGGGGGCACCTTCAGCCATGAATCACTGAACTCCCAAATGGAGAGAAAGGGGAGAGGGAACGGGAAAGACTCAACCAGACAAGCGCGGGTTTGTGCAGGGTCTGCTCCGGTGCCTCCCTCCCCTGCGCAGCTCCGGCGGTATTTGCACAATGAAGTTTGGTGCTATTTAAAGCTTTCAGTGCTAACGGAGCCGAGCTGGGACAGCGGGGGCAGGGACATGTGCCTACGTCCCACCGTGGTTTAAGAGGGTTTCTGGAGGCTCAGTCAGCAGTAACGCTGTTGTCCCACAGAAATGGCTTCAGGAGGGCGGTTTTCCAGAGCTGGTGCGAGGAGCAGAGGCGCTCCCCGGCCTCCCAGGGCACAGGGCTGGGTGACACCGATGGGAATGCAGCCCTCGGGCGAGACGGCATCGCCCTGCCCCGATGCCCAGCCCTGTCTGGGGTGCCCGGGTCCCTTCTGCCTCCTGCACACCCGCATCCCAGCACGGATCAGTTTGGGAAGAGGCACCTGCACTTTAAAATATGCTCTTTGCTGAATCCACTCTGGACGATAACCCTGGGACGAGGAGGAGCCCCAGTCCCGCTCTCTGACCACACTCATTGCAGCACACTTGGCTCACTGTCACTGCTTATGCTCACACAGTTCACGTGCAGCAGCACAGAGTCCTGCTTCTGCCTACCAAGGGAAGGGAACTCTCTGTGCTCTGTCCCTGCTCCAGGGTCCCGATGGACCGGCTGAAGGGACCTTGCCTTTATTTATGGCCAGCCCCACTGTCACAGCAGCTCTCACAGTGCAGTGGGGACTGGGAACAGGCCCAGCTGCCCCCCTGGATGCACACTGCGGTGTCCCCATGCACAGAGAGCCAGGGGCAGGGCTTTCATTTAGCTCTGGAACAGCAAGGCCAGGGCCAGCTGTTTCCATCTGGCAACGGCCCGCTCAGGGACCACCGCTGATGGCACCAGGAAGGGCTCAGCCAGGGAGAGCCATGGCACGGGAGTGATGAGCCGAGCATCGCCCCATGTGCCCCGCGGCCAGCACCGAGCTCCCCGTGTGCCCAGCACTGATCACTTCTGCTTATCCTGGCAACAAACCCGTCTGCCAGCAGAGCCTCCTAGGGTCACCGGTCCTGAGTGACAATGAACAGCATCACAGCGCCTGGGGCGGCGGGACACAGCTGTAGCTGCTCCGGCACGCAGGGCTGGGAGGCAGAGCAGGGCAGAGCGCTGGGACGGGCAATCAAACACCCTCAGTGCCACCGAATTTACAGCCGGTCTCACCAATAGGTCAGCAGTAACAGAGCAGTAACACTGCCAGAGAGCTACCAGAAGCATCCCTAGCATTCTCCATCCCAGCAGCTCTCATTTGGATTGAGGGCTTTGCTCCAGTGCAGGATGCCGGGAGCCACAGAGCTGGAACAGTTCAGGCAGCACAGGGAGCCCATCCTCAGAGGTGATACTGTGGAGGGCAGCACCATGGAGCAAGAAATAGAGCCCAGAGCTCGGCTGGGAGGGCAGCTCCAAACCCCAGCACCAAGGCCCAAACCCCAGGGCAGGGGAGCCATAGTGATCCTGACTGCCAGCACAGGGAGGGGCTGAACCCGCTGCTGCCTTTGCAGATCTGGTGCTGGAGACGTGGGACCTGCAGAGCGAGCTCAATGGGCGGGAGCACCGCACGGAGGCCATGTGCGGGCAGCAGCTGGTGGTGCGGCGCGGGCAGCCCTTCATCATCACCCTGCGTTTCTCGGGCAGGGCCTATGAGGATGGGGTGGACAAACTGGCCTTCAATGTGGAGACGGGTGAGTGGCACCGTGCCCCGACCGAGCTGCCCCGGGATCACAGCGCTGCATGGGGGCACCTGCCCCATCTCACAGCCCCTGTCCCCCCGTCCCAGCCTAGTGCTGAGCGTGGCTTTTATACCAAGGCAGAGAGCTGAAGAGAAGCAATACATAAACCAAAAAGCCTCCTCCTTTCGTGGCCAAGCCAGGTGCGGGGCTGCACCAAATCCCTCACCCTGCTGAGAAACATCAGCAAAAGCAAATCCTTTCAGGAACAGAATTTTGCTGAGGGTCTCCTGATGCAGCCTCCTCGGCCCCCATCACTCAGACGTCCCCAGAGCCAGTCTGCCCAGGAGACAGAAAGCCTGGAGTATGGAAATGTTCCTACTGAGCCCCCCTAGCACCTGGCCCCACTGCAGCCCCCAAGTGGTGCCAGAGCAGATACCCAGGAGCAGTATCCAGTGGGTCCCTATGGCCCCATTTCAGGGGCTTCTCCTACTGCAGCCCCAGTGGCAGCAGTGACATCTGGGGACATTGCTCCTGTGGCCAGGGCTGGGCACAACCAGTGGGCAGGGTCTTGGCCTCGGCCAGCACAGAACAAGGGGGAGATGAAACTCTTCTTTAGGCAATAGTTATTTTGGAGCTGCAGCCAGGCCAGAATGCAAAGTGAAACTGCTCCTGGGTTTCCTCACTCCAGTCACACTGTGGGGTAACAGGCATGAACCTGAACCTATACCAGCAGCTCCCTGTTGCCAGAGCAGCTGTGCAGGGCTCTCTCCATCGTGACAAGGTCGTGCTGCACCCCAGGCAGTCCCAAGCTGGTTTTGCAAGTGGGAAGCCCCGTGGTGCAACAGGGGCAAAGGTGCTTTGGCTCTCTCACAGGCGCATGGTGCCAAACTGGAGGTGATCCCAGCACATCCCATCCAATGCCAGACCCACAGGCCCATCGGGTCAGGGGCTGTCAGGCCGGCCCCCCCCCCAGGACTGAGGCCGAGTGCCAGCTCCCACAGCAAAGAGAGGAATGGCTCCATGCAAGAACAGAGCCCGTATTTCCAAAGCAGTGCTTGAGGAGCCCTGCAGGGATGCTGCTGGTTTTGTAGGCAGGGAGGGGGGAGCCAGGAGGAGGAAGAGGAGGAGGAGGAGGCAGGTCTCCATGGCTGCCCATCCCCATGACGGCTCCAGACTGGCCCTTGCTGAAAGGACGGGGTTTGCTCAACTCAGCCTCCCCAGAAGGAGAAACTGTGTCACTCTCATGAGTTCATGAGTATTTTTGGTGCCTCGCTGGCGCCCGGCCCACGCTGCGGCCAGGGCTGGCAGGGAACCAACCCCGGCCGTGCCCGGGCGAGGGAAGCAGCAGCACCGCGGTCCCGGCCGGCCCTGCCCGCGCACAGGCACCGCCGGGAGCCGGGCTTGGCCGGGGCCGGTGTCACCCTCGGAGCAAGGCTTGGAGCCGGCGAGGCGCAGGTGCCTTGGACGGGCGCAAGGATCGCGCTGTCCTCGGCTCCAGCGCTGGACACTGATATAATCCCCACGTCTGCAGCAACGCCTGAGGCGGTGAGCGCGGAGCGGGGACCCTGCTGAGAGCATCCCACGGTCGGGCTCGGGGTTTGGAGCCGGGGGTGCGGCAGGAGCGGGATGCACGGGCACAAGGACCTGGCAGCTCCCCTCTGAGCGCCAGGGTCTGTGCTCTCTGGCCCTGGAGCACCCGTGGGGCGAGTCCCTCACTCTGTCCCTTCCCAAATAGCAGGAGACACACAAGAGCTTCCCACGGCCTGGCTGCCCGTGCCCCAGTTCCTGACAAACCCAACAGCAAACGTGCCCGGGTTTCAAGAGCACACGTCAGGGCAGCAACCAGAGGGTGGGGGGCACGGCAGTACCATGGGGTTCTGTGGGGTGGGTCACCTTGTGCAGCACACACGGTGCAGGGCTCCCAGGGCCCCTGGGGCACCGGGAGAGCTGACATTGTTCTTTCCTGGCAGGACCCTGCCCCATCGAGACGTCGGGAACCAGGTCCCACTTTGCCATGACCGACTTCCCAGAGGAATCGGGCTGGAGCGCCGTGATGCAGCAGCAGGATGAGGATTCCCTCTCGGTCTCGCTCTGCTCCCCCACCAGTGCCCGTGTCGGCCGCTACAGCCTGACACTGGAGGCTTCCACCGAGTACCAGGGCTCCAGCTACCTCCTTGGGGACTTCGTGCTGCTTTTCAACCCCTGGCACCCAGGTGAGGCGTCACCTCTGATGCTGGAGGTTCCCACATGAACATCCCTGTGCGCATTCCACTGCTGCAGACCAAGAACCTTGCCCTGAGCTCGGGTCCAAGCATAAACCCACTCTTTGCTTCCACCTCCACATGGTCCCTGCAGCAAGTCAGGGGCCTCAAGCCCTGTCCCCTACCCCAGGACACCTGCAGCCCCTTTGCCAGCACCCAAACACCCAACACCCCATCCCAGCAGCCCCAGTTTCCCGCAGGAGCTCACCTCTGCAGTGCTGATGCCAAGCCCTGAGCAGCTCCTGGGTGGGTGGGTGGGGGGGAATGAAATCCTCCAATTGTCTTAATTGCTTTAATTGCCCCCACTTGTCCTGCCACCGCCCACCCCCGGGCTGAGCCTCTGCTGTGTGCTCAGGGACCAGCACTTGGTGTTCCCTAGTGTCAGTGACCCCGTGAAATGGGGGCATCCTGACAGAAGGGCAGCTCACAGCTGCAGGTTTAATGGCCCTGGGCAAGAAGCAGCAGGGTTTCCACCTATCCACATCCTTCCTGTGCCCCAGGGAGCCGCCCGGTGCTCCCACCTCTCCCGGCCGATTTTCTGCATCCCAAACGCTCCGTGCTGGCCCCACAGAGATAAGGGGCTTTAGGAAGCTTTGCTTGCCCAGGGCTGGTGCTGGGATGCACGTTCTGGGCTTCGTTCTGAAAGCACTTCCAGTAAATGGGTTTTTCCCAGCAGTAACGGCTGTACTGCGATTCCAGACAGTGCTCCTGATTCCCATTGCTAACTTCTCCCACCAGGGAGGTTTCCTCTCCTGAGAAAAGACCCAACTCCATAAAACAAAAGTGAGGAAAGAAAGCAAAAGAATGAGAAAGGAAAGCACAGGCCTGCTGACCATTCCCTGTCAACTCAAATCAAACTGGACTGAAATTCTCCAGAAGCTTTTCCAGACAGGAGCATTTCCAGCCCCTGTTGCCTCATTTCCCGACAGTTCCATCCTCAGTCACTTGCCCAGCACAACCCTGGGGTGGGGGGGACCCTGCGCAGGGCAGGGGGGTGCGAGGCAGGGCCCTGTCCCCATCTCTTGCTCCCCCACAGAGGACACGGTTTTCCTGCGGGATGAGGACGAGCGCCGTGAGTACGTCCTGTCCCAGCAGGGGCTCATCTACCAGGGCACCCGCGACTACATCACCTCCACCCCCTGGAACTTCGGCCAGGTGAGCGGGACAGGACCCCCCCTGGCCAAACCCAGCACCATCCCTGGCACTGCAGGATGTGGGAGCTGGAGCACCCCAAAGGCAGCACGCTGGGACGATGCAGCCCATCCATGGGACAAACAAACCAAGATCTTGTTTCCAAGAGGGGACGCACTGAGTTCAGAGCGGGCAGCGCGAGGGAGTGTCCCTGCAGCTCCTATCGGAGCTCTGCCAGGAGCCGGTGCCTGATAACGCGCTACCGGCACGGTGCCGGCTGCACCGATAAGGCAGCACCAATAAGGCAGCGCCTGCACTCCAGCTCCAGCCCCCATTGCTGGCCCCAGTGCAGGGGGGCCCTGGACACCTCCCAGGGCTCCAGCTGTGCTGTTGGGAGCCAGGGGTGCTCATGGGATCCATCAGGGAAGAGCCATGAGTCACTACCATGGGAAGTCATTGGTTTTCCTGGAGGTCAGGTCCATGCCTGATTCCTGCGTGACAGCTGCATGAAGCAGGATCCAGCCCAAGCCCTTGAGCTTTGCAGTAGAGCCTCCACCACCATGGAGGCGGGAGAGCCCCATCACCATGGGGACCTCACACACCTTTTCTCCCTGCTCTGCACCAGTTCGAGGATGAGATCTTGTCCATCTGCCTCAAGCTGCTGGACACAAACCCCAAATTCCTGAGGGACCAAAACAAGGATTGCTCCCGCCGCAATGACCCCGTGTACATCGGCAGGGTGGTGAGCGCCATGGTGAGTCCCACCACAGCCTCTCCCCTTGCTCTTACATCCCATAAGTGTGCAAAGCCTTTTAAGAGGACAGAATCAGCAGAAGTGGGCACACACTGCACCAGGAGCAGCCTCTGCTCCACACTGGCGGCTGCAGGTGACAGACACAGGCAGACTCCCGGGCAGGAGGATGTGTCTGTAAAATCCATCCCCACTCAGTGCATCCCAGTTCTGGCCTCTCCATCCACCTGTTCTATCACCTGTGCATTCCCAGCACACTGGGATGCAGGCGGCTGCAGATGAATGCATCACTGCATGCTCTTGTACCGTAGCTTCCTGCATCCCAGTGAGCTCTTGCAGAGCTGCAGCATGGGGTGACAGCATGTGTGAGCTGGGGGAAGGCACAGCTCCCCCCTCACCAGCCAGCTCCTGCCCCTCCATGCCCAGCACCCATCCAGCACTTATCCATCACCATCCACCACAGCCTCTCTTGTCCTGCCACAGGTGAACTGTAATGATGAGGACCGGGGGGTGCTGGCAGGGCGCTGGGACAACCATTATGAAGATGGGATGAGCCCGATGGCCTGGATCGGGAGTGTGGACATTCTCAAGAGGTGGAACAACTTCGGGTGCCAGCCAGTCAAGTACGGCCAGTGCTGGGTGTTCGCTGCCGTGGCGTGTACCGGTGAGAGCAGATGTCTCACATCTCCCCTTCCCCGCAGGAGGGGGTCACCGCATCCCCCTGGCTCCTGCCCTCCCCTGTGCTGCAGCAGGCGCGGGCGCTGGTTGCCATCAGCTTGCAGCGATGCTTTGTAGTTGAGCTCTGAGCTGTCAGGAAATTGAGGGAAAACAAGATAAGAAGGGCTCTGGCTCTGCAATTAGCGCTGCCTGCGGAGGGGGAGGGCTGGAGGCTCGGCGTGGGGAAGGGAAGTGGCTTTAAGGTCAAGTTGCAATAGTCCTGAACCGCCGAGACAAGGGGATTTCACTGCCCCATTCACTGCCATGGGGCAGCCGGGCTGGGACAAAAGGGAAGAAAAACCCCAGGGCTGCTCCTGCCGAGCCGTGCACAAGCACTCGCACGGTTCCACTCCAAGCAAAACACTGCACTCGTGGGGCTGCGCTCGTGTGTGAGCATTCAAACAGCGCAGAGACACGAGCTCCTTTCTGGGGGATAAGAACAGCAGAAAACCGGAGTGGGTTTGCCGAGCTCGCAGCCGTCTGCAGCGTCCTTTGGAGTGTTCCAACCACCCTCTGCCTCCTGGGAGCCCCGCTTGCAGCACGAGGCAGCCCGCATGGGTCCCGCATGACTGGGAACTGGCTCATCCCGGGGCCTGTCCCGGGAAACCCCACTGAGGGGGAAGGGGAAGGGCAGGAGCTGCGCAAACCTGGGGCCCTGTGGGATGGGAATCCATGTAACCCCAGGGCCCCACCTCACCCTGCCCTGCTCCCGCAGTCATGCGGTGCCTGGGGGTCCCCAGTAGGGTGGTGACCAACTACAACTCAGCCCACGACACCAACAGCAACTTGGTCATCGACCGCTACCTCAACGAGACCGGGGAGGAGGACCGGCGCTCCAGGGACATGATCTGGTAGGTGTCCCCCCCTGCCCACCCCTGGGACAGCGTTTGCCCCTTCCCTGGAGCCTGATGGGCGATGGGGGAGGCTGAGACCTTTTTGTTCTGACTTCTCTTGTAGGAACTTCCACTGCTGGGTGGAGTCCTGGATGGCCCGTCCAGATCTGGCACCCGGCTATGATGGGTGGCAGGCACTGGACCCGACACCACAGGAGAAGAGTGAAGGTACGGCGTGCACTGCGCCGGTCCTCCCATCAGCCCCACACTGTGGGACTCCCCCCACTGCAACCGCATCGAGTGGTGATGGTGGCTCCGGTCCCTGCAGGGGTTTTCTGCTGTGGGCCGGCTCCCGTCAGAGCCATCAAGGAGGGCGACCTGCGCCTGAAGTACGACGTCCCCTTCATCTTTGCGGAGGTGAACGCGGACGTGGTGTACTGGGTGGTGCAGCACGATGGGTCGCAGAAGAAGAGCATCCACTCCTCCGTTGTGGGGAAGAACATCAGCACCAAGAGCGTGGGCAGGGACAGCAGGGAGGACATCACCCACACCTACAAGTACCCCGAGGGTACGGGCAGCACTGGGGGATGTTGGGAAAAGGCGTGGGGAAATAATTCCTTACTGCAGCTGCAGCAGGGCTGTTCCCTCCCTGGAACCATGGTTTTCCGTGCCTTGCAGGGTCTGAAAAGGAGAGAGAGGTGTTCGCGAAGGCAGAGCACGAGACGAGCTCCCTCAGGGAGGAGGACGAGGGCCTGCACCTCAAGATCAAGCTGTCGGAGGGTGCAAACAACGGCTGCGACTTCGACGTCTTCGCCGTGGTGAGCAACAACACGGACCGGGAATGCGGCTGCCGGCTCCTGCTGTGCGCACGCACCGCCAGCTCCCACGGCGCCGTGGGGCCGCAGTGCGGGCTCAAGGACCTGCTCAACCTCAGCCTGGAGCCCCGCGCAGGTGAGGGACGTGCCCGCAGCCAGGGCAGGGCTGGGGCAGGGTCAGCGACGTCCCCGTGTTCAGCTACGGCCTCGGGACACGGGCACGGGGCAGAGACCCCCCAGGCTGCTCCTCCGTGGGGTTTCCCATGGGCAGGAGGAGCGGGAATGACCCCGGCTAACCGGTCCCAGCCGGGGGAGCTGCAGGTGCTGTTTCAGTGGCCAGGAGGCCGCAGCCGCGCTGGGGCTCTCGGTGGCTCCTCCCTGGGTGGCCCTGGCGCTTCCTTTGCCGAAGTCACAAACTGGTGCGACCGCCTCGTAATTTGGTTTATGTCAGTTTTCCACGGAGTCGTCAGGGCTTGGAAGCGGGATCCACATCCGCCGCCCGCCATCAGCCCCGCTTCAGTGCTGTGCCAGGATCCTCTTTGCCGGGCCTGTGACAAATGCAGTGCTCAGCACTCAGCGCTCTGTGTTCACTGAGCTGGATTAAGGGAATAATGAATGTCCCTGCTCCACCAAATCCAACATCACTTTCCCTGAAGCTTTAAGCCAAGCCCCTGAGGCTTCTCCCCCCCATCTCCTGCCTTGGAATACAGACCCCAAGGCCCCCAAACTAAAGCGCTTAGGGAGCCTCTGCACCCAGTTGGAGCAATGCTGGACCCATCCCTCTCCCTGCAGCCTCAGTTAATGCTGAGCACTTCACATCCTGCCCTGGGAACACTGGGATTCGCTTCCAGCAGTCACAGCATCCCCAGGGCCCTGCCCCAGGCTCTGCAACTGCTTCCAGCTGCCTCCCCTCTGCACCCGACAGCCCCATCCCCAAAGGGCTTTGGGGTAAACACTGCTCAGGGCTGAGCATGGGAGGCTGCCAGGGAATGGGGCTGCCAACACTGGCTGCGAAGGGCTGGAGAAGCCCCTGGGGTGCCCACCCCATGGTGACCCAGCTCCACCACAACCTTGCGAGGCACCTGGAGGAGCCCTGAGCACCCCACTGCAGCCAGTGCAGGGCCATGGGTGAGCCCTGACCCCGCTCTGCCTCCCCTCCAGAGAAGAGCGTGCCCCTGCGCATCCTGTACGAGAAGTACGGGGAGAGCCTGACCCAGGACAACCTCATCAAGGTGGTGGCTCTCCTGACCGAGTACCAGACCGGCGACATCATCGTGGCCATCAGGGATGTCTACATCAAGAATCCGGAGATCAAGATCAGGGTAAGGGCGCAGGCAGGTTTGGGGAGGGGGGGGGGAATATTTCCTATTGATGGGGTTAGTCCCAGTGACTGGGACTGATGCAGCAGGGCCTGCATCCGCAGGGACCTACATCTGCAGGGGCCCAGCTCAGCTCCATCAGGCTCAGGGCAGGGGGAGCCCCACAGCCCCCAGCCATGGCAGTGCTGGCAGTGCTGGCTCCAACCCCTCCTGCTTGCAGATCCTAGGGGAGCCGATGCAGAACAGGAAGCTGGTGGCCGAGGTCAGCCTGGTGAACCCCCTCACAGTGCCCCTGCACAACTGCGTGTTCGTGGTGGAGGGAGCCGGCCTCACCAACGGGCAGCGGATCAAGGAGCTGTAAGAGCTTCTCCTTCCCACCGGGAATGGGGGAGGGTGGATTTCTGTGCCCAGAGCCCTCCAGGGAGGGCAGCCCTGGGGCCTGGCTCTGCTGTGGGCACAGTGGGAGCTGCGGCTACACTGGTCCCTGAGGGATGCGGGGGCTCAGAGCAGCTCTGCTGGAGAGGGGCTTGGCCGCACCATGGGGGTCCTGGCTTCCCAGCATTGGAGGCTCAGGGAGGGTGATGGGGCACAGGGAGGGTGATGGGGCCCCCCACTGACCCCTGCCCTCCTCAGTGAGGAGCCAGTGGAGCCACAGGAGGACGCCAGGTTCCGGGTGGATTTCGTCCCCCCCCAGGCAGGGCTGCACAAGCTGATGGTGGACTTCGAGAGCGACAAACTGATGGGGGTCAAGGGCTACCGCAATGTTATCATCGCGCCCCAGCCCAAGTGAGCGGCCCCAGGGCACCCTTTGCAGAGACCCTGCACCCCCAGCCTCGGGCTCGCCGGCCCCCAACTCGCTTTAGCTCAAGCCAGTCCCAGCGTTGGGAGGATGGACAATGGCCAAAGCCCAGCCCAAAGCCATGGCTCTGGGTGCTGCAGGAGAGGCGGACCGGGGGCACCAGCCTGGGCGCAACAGAGACCTCCGAGCCAGCCCCTTCCTTCTCCTCCTGCAGCACCAACAGCCCCGGCTGCCAGGCGGATCTCATAAAGCAAAGAGCAGAACAGCCCTCTCCAGCACTGGTGGCACCTCTGTGTGCTCACACCTGCCATTGCAAGCCTCTGAATGCAGTCGGTACAGAAAGATTGTACACTGTGAGCACAAACCTGTTTATATGCTACATCCATACGTAACAGATCTATTCATAGCTCTAGGAACATATACTGCATATAACCTACTGCATAAGTAAAGCAAGGTATTGGCTTCAATAACCGTTCCTGTCGCTGCAGCCATCGTGCAGTGAGGGATGGGACGTTACCTTGACAGGAGTTAACTGTGCAAGCACTGAATAAAAACTCTATTTTTCACTTTTAAAGTCAGACCTGGCTGTTCCTGAGCACTCCTCAAGCACAGGCACCAGCAGCTCCTCATCCAGCACCCAGAACCACACAGAACCACAGAGTGGTTTGGGTTGAAGGGCCCTTAAAGCTCCTCCAGCTCCAACCCCTGCCACGGGCAGGGACCCCTTCCACTGGAGCAGCTTGCTCCAA
>JBCJKH010044963.1:16211-46222 GCA_039877255.1 Loriculus beryllinus
CAGGGATGGGGCAGCCACAGCTTCTCTGGGCACCCTGTGCCAGCGCCTCAGCACCCTCACAGGGAAGAGCTTCTGCCCAAGAGCTCAGCTCAGTCTCCCCTCTGGCAGTCCCAGTGCACAGAGAGCCTTGAGGAGCAGCGGGGCCCAAAGGAGTTAAGAGCACAGACCCAGCACTGGGCCGTGCTGCACAGCCCCACGGTGCAGAGCATTTGTCACCCAGCTCTGCTGAGCCAGGCTCCACGCTGCTTGATGCCTGGTTAAAAATAACCCTCTGCAGCTCGAGGCTGGGCCCTGGTAAAATAAACATTAGCACAGCTATTTCTGAAGGTCGCTCCCATCCATCTGAGCTCGGCACTGCGAGGCCGCCGTGGCAAGGAGCCGGCTCCTGACAGCCACCAAATGCTGCTGCTGTAGGCTGGCACTGGGCTCTGGCTCTCTGGGGCTGGTTTCTCCCCCATTATCCAGCATCCAGCACCCTTCCATACTGTTTGCAGAGCATCACGAACTACTCAGTGCCCCTCAGACAAGTCCACGTCAGACAGGTGTCTGCCTCACACACCTTCTCCATCATCCTCTAAGGACTGTGAGAACAGTGTGACCAGTCCTACAGAACAGGCACCTTCACAGAGCCATCTTCCCTGCATGCATCCTGCAGCATCCAGTGCTGCCCTGCACCCCCTCCCTAAGGCTGACACTTTTGCCATACCAGAGATAAATTGCAAATTAAACATTTACAGCACCCATTGCACAGGAGAGTTTCCAATCCAACATTAGCCCAAGTGCCAAGGTGATGTGTTTACGTGTCAGGGAAAGGTTCCTAACACCCATCAGCTCGCTGGAGATGCTGATTTCAGGAAGTCACTGTGAGCTCATTTCAGACTTGAGGACCTTTAACTTACCTTCTGTGATGGATGGAGAGTGGAACAAACTCCCATAAGCCAGAGCACACACGAGCAGGATGCGGCGGGAGTTTGACATCCCATCGCCTCCGCACAGCTCCGAGAACACGGACGTTTTACTCCCACTGAACCAACGGGACACCTGAGGCACCAGCAGACAAAGCACACAGTAACACCCAGCTGGCAGAGCTCCCATGAGAAGTCATCCCCCTTTTCCAGGGCCACAGGAGACACCACAGAGATGCATCTCTCAGCGTGGCCATGCAGCAGTTACAGCTCCAACATCCCGTCCGGGCCTGCCCAGACCCTCAGACGGCCCCAGGAGGGACCAGTGCAGCTGCTGGGCTCAGTCCTGGCTCTGCTGCTCCGCAGGTCCCCATCCTGCCAGGTCTGGACTCACACACAGAGACCTGCGAGGGGAGTGGTGAGAGCCAGCCAGGCACCCGCAGCAGAAGGGCCAGCTTTTGCTCAGTGCTTGTCTCTTCCCACAAAGAAGAGATGAGGCCCTAAACCTCAGGATGCTGATCCATTTAAGCAGCCTTTGGTAAACTTGCTAATGGCAGCATGCAGAGCCCTGCAAACACACAAGTAAACAAACAACTCTGCACCTCCTGCTGGCCTCCAGCAGCCTGCTCAGTTTGGCTTTTGTACTCTCCCCAGGAGTCATTATCCACATGTCCCCCATGTAACCCGAATTCATGATTCATGAACTCAGCAGCTACTCGGCTGGCGATGGGACTGTCCGTGGCAGCTCAGGGATCCTCCACGTCTCCAACCAACCCCAGATCCAAGGGCAAACCCCGAGCAACGCCTGCGGGGCAGAAAAAGTCAAAGCACCACTGGTCAAGGACACCCTCTTTATTCAAAAATAGATATCTATAAGACAGTTGAGAATATACTGCTGCCACGACAGGCAGCCTATATGTCTAAATTAATTCCTATATCGGTTCATATACAGATTGAAGCTTTTGTTAAAAAACAAAAACAAGACACAGCTTGGGGGAATCTGTTCAACCTCGAGGCTGCCACCAGCTCACCAGAGGCCCTTTGCCCAAAAAGGAAAACAAATAAAATTAAAACCCACAAGACTTCATTTAAGTTAAGCAAAATAAACCACACACATGTACTGGGGGAAAGAAATCCAAGCATTTCCATTAAAACCCAACTCCCGCAGACCTGCCCAGGAAGGAGCCCACGGTGCCAGCGCCTCTGCCTGTCTCCTTGTTTGGTGATAGCTTTGGTGTCCTCAGTGACACACGTTCCATCAACAGCTGAAGTACTTCTTGGTTCAGACAGCTCTGGGGTAGCCCTGGCAGCAAGACTGAGGTGCTGGGTTGGGCTCTCAAGGTCTGGGGTTTGTTTCCTCCTTTTTGGCAAGAGCAGAGGACGCGCTGTGCTTTACCTATATCACTTTGGACCATGGGGGCTGCACAATTACACGGACTCACTGAGGGAACAGTCCTGCCACTGAAGGATGCCCTGTAAACTGAAAAGAGAAAAACCACATTTCTGGGCTGGGCCGTGGGGGGTGAGGAGACTCAAACAAGGACAAATGAAGGGTCAGGAGGGAAAGGATGAGAGCTTCTGAACAACTTCGCGACCAGCAAATGCTGCAGTACCCATTTAACTGAGTTCTGAGTGGGCTACGAACACCCTGTGAAAGAAACTGAGGAGGATACAGAACCAGTTTTGCATTTACACAGGGCTCCTCTCCCCTCAACAGAGAGGCGCAGACACAGCCTCACCTCTGCCACCAAACCTGCACTCCCAGAAACTGGAAAGGTTTTATAAAGGTTTCATAGTGAGAGGTGCTAAACTGCAACAGAAGCGTTATCCAGACTGGAACAGGATGGTTATCCAGATTGGAATGGTTTTCAGTGATCACAGTCCAGCTTGTCAGACCTAACACACAAACTGAACTGGAATGCCAGGCATCGCACAAAGCCATTAGCCAGCAACAGAATGGAATTAAATGTTTTAAATTTGCCTTTTCTCCTTTTTTTTTTTGTCTTTTTTTTTTTTTACTTCTCCCGATTATAAAACTCAACCCACGATAATCTGTGACACAAAATTAAGTACATCCTTTAAGTACATCCTTCTAATATCTACACGCAGGGACATGGTACATGTGCATACAGGGTATGTGCATATATATGGGCCTATGTTCTGTATAAATAAATATTTATACCACATTTAACTTCTGTGCATCAAACAACTTCACTAAAGCTATGGAGAGAATTAATAGAACAGTATTTTCAATACAGCCAGTCCAAGAGTCAATGAAGGTGCTGGTCACAGGGCCACCAGCAGCTGCAAAACACCCTTCCAGCCTCTCTAGTCGTTAAACCGAAGCTTTGGGAGCATCAGATTTTGCTTAATGAAGAGGAAAAATGTGGTATAAATCTAGGGCAGCAAGAACAGACCCTCCTTCCCCTCTCACAAAGGCAATACCCAGCTCTGTGCTGCTGAGCCATGTAAGTTTTGAAGCTATTTGTAATTCACAAAGAAAAGCTGCTCATTTTTGTTGCCTGGGGTGAGTTTCAATTTCTGTACAAGCCAAACAGGAAGGATTTCACCTCAGTCCCACACCACTGAGGAACTGCAGGCTCAAGAATAACACTGCTCTGTACCACTGCGCAGCAGAAGCCGCCTCTTCCCATGGTGCAGCACGTGCACCCAGTCGTGGCAGCCCATCAGCCACTCCTGCTCCAGAGACCAGGCTCAAACCCAGTGAAAACAGGGCAGACTCCTCCAGAAACAACAGGATACTTCTCCAGAGGAGCAGTGTGATGGGTCAGCCTTCCTTTGGAAACATCCCAGCTATGTATGTACATGATTCACACAACTTTTGTGGGGTAACAAGTGCTAAGAGCAAACAGCAACTAAAGAGCATGGAAAAACAGGAGAAAAGTTTGCCTAGACGGGACTGTCCCCACTCGCTGTGGAGCTCATAAAGCCTTGCTCTTCGCTCTCCCCTCAACGTGAGCCAGGGGAGCACGAGCAGCCAAGGGGCAAAGCAGGGTCTGCAGGTTCCTTCCCACTGGAGATCCTGGCGGGGCCGGAGTTCCAGTCTACACCAGTCTTCTCACTTCCGCTGGTAGTATTGGGAACTGGGACACCGTTTGTTCTAGTCTGTTGAGAACAGGTCACCAGCAGACGGCAGAGGTGCCAGCCCCCCCGTGACATTGGGCAGCAGTGACAGATCGGGAAGGCTCTGGATGTGGGATTTCAGCTCCTTGCGGACCTGGGTTACCCGAGCAAGCTTCTGTTTATATTCCTGAGGGAGAGACACAAGAGAATGGAGATTAAGCACAGGTCCATTAACAATGCTTTTAGCTAAGCCACAAGTATTTTCCAGGTAAGGATTCCGAGGGAAGCTGGTGGGGCATTAGCTCTTGGGGCAACCATTGGCATGACCACAGACCCTGTCATCCATGCTGCTAAAATGCTTTTTTTATGTCAAGCCTGATCAATTTTCACTATTTAAATAATCCAATTTTCTCTTTCAGGTCATTAAATCGAGCCCGAGTTTGGTTGTGAAATGGGATCTCCTCCACGAGCTGTCAGACAACTCACATCAGCAACCCCAGCAGGTTACCATGCTACTGGTATGACAGCAAACACTGAAACACACGCATGATCACTGCATGTAAACCAGCCAGACTTATCCACACTGGATTAAAAACAAGCAAAATGCAGAGATCAAAGTTTTCAGAATTTTATTACAAAGGAGAAAAGGAGGAACCCCTGAAGAGGAAACTTACAGTGGGTTTTCCACAAATGAGGCCTGGATTGAGCTTTAAAAATCCAGCAAGAAATACCTATGCAGCTTCATAAACCTCTGTGATCCGAGAGACACAGCTAACAGTGACTAGTGTTTTGTAATGGGAAGACAGAGGAAGAGTTTGGACCCTGAAACTGAAATAATGAATTGTACCTTGGTGAGTTCTGGTTAAGGCCATTTCAGAGCAGATCCATGTTACCCAATGCAGAAGCTCCATTAAAGATTGATTTTTAGGTAACTTACATAAATGTTTAGAATCACAAAACTTTGAAACAGTCTCAAAAGCCAGGTTTTAATTAAAAGACAGCTGTTTAAGTAATAAAATCCCAGTATCACATCATGTCTTTTGGAACGCTCCCATCTTTACCCATGGCCTATTTTCCATGGCAGCTCCAGAATGCAGGAAAGAATGAGCTTAAAAATCACACACAAAAGGGGCTTCTATAGAGTCTGCTGTAATATTCACTCACTTTTCATTTCTTAATTACTTGACAAAGAAAGGAGTTTATCTTTGAAGATCAAATAAAACAATGCACACATTTAATCACAACATCTTTCTGAAGCGTTTACAGCTTTAATCCGGCCTTCCTGACCTTCTCAGTGACGGAAAAGCCTCTTCACCTTCCCCAAATATCAAAGCGCAGCAGTTCCTGTGGGGTTACAAGCAAGGAGTTTACACTCGCTATGTATCATGACTTTGAATCAGAACAGTGAGAGCACAGGCAGCCTCCACAACTCGCATACCCCTACACCACAACTCACATACGCGCAACAGCTCCAGAAATAGTCCATAAATTCCTGCCAGCACCAAGTAAGGATGTTTTGTAACAGCCTGTTTCAAACTTAAACCCTTTTATGAGGCTCAGTGAGTTAACTCACCACCATAACAAACACTTCTGTAATGCACACAGGATATGGTGAAGTTCAAACAAAGCTCTACCAGCTCTGTAAACCCAAGCGCACTGTTCTGAGGCTGGAGGAGGGCAACAACAAAACCAGCTCAGGAGAAGGTGCACCCTTTCATGTAGGATTGTGAGGGTTTGATTTAGTGAAAGACAAAACCAGGATCAAACTAACGATGCCTGACATCCCTGGCCATTCCATTTTGGGAAATACTTAAACAAGGAGACAAGTCAAGAAAGTCACATTATGAAGACAGAACAAAAACAGGAACTCACCCCAGATTTTTAAGCATGCATAGAGGGTGAGAGCAGGTAAAGAGGCAAGCCAGGGAAGTGCTGCATTCCAACACCTTCCAGGAGAATGGGGAAGCCAGTGGGGGTGAAAAAGTGGGCTGGTAACAGGAGTGTTCTGCACCATGTGGGGCAGGGAGAGAGCAAAGCACCAGCTCCTGCACGCGTGGGACAGAGACAGCAAAAATAGTTACTGTATTACTGTATTCCAAAGGCTCACAGAGAGGAGGTGGAAGAGGCTGGATCAGAGACCCCAGAAAACTGTCTTAAAGGAAGCAGTAAATTAAAAAGCCATAGTTCAGGACTGTCAGGGAGTGATGGATATCAAGCCAGGAAAGAAAGGGCAGCACTTCCTCAGGAAAGCCAGCATCAGGAGTGAGTAGCTGCAGACTGGTTTTGCTGCAGAAGAACTGGAAAAGAAGCTACAACCCCCAAACCACTAAAGCCTCTGGCTCAGAAAAATGTCCCTGAATTCAGGAATGGGAACGATGTTCTAAGGGGGTAATCCAGGAGTCAAGATTTCCTAGAAGAGATAAGTTCTTGCTGGACAGCTTGGATACACAACACAGACTGCTCTGCATGCTTCACACTTTCCATCTGCTCTGGTATCAAAACATTGTGATTTGTGGCAGAGCTGTTGAGGACTGACCGTACTGGAGCCCCACCATACAGCATCCAGCAAGGGAAGGGTCTGAACACGGGCATCAGGGCAGAGCCTGGAGAGCACACAACCCTACCGGGCAGCTGCTCCTACCAGTGAGGAATCCTGAAGTCCTGCTGCAATACAGAAGCAGCACCTATCAGGAGTATGAGGGGCAAGGCCCATTCACTTGTATTTGCCATCTGCACTACTCAGTAACACACCTCAGCTCCTCTTGGGAACAGGCAGAAGTAGACACACGTAACCCTTTCCCAGGCCCAGGGGCTTTGCTTTTTCCAGCTGTGGCCACATTCTGGCACCACAAACTCTGGAAGCAGATTTCATGGGAATCCATGCTCTTCATGTAGGCCACGACATGCTCTGAAACTGTATCTTGCAGATCCCTTCTTAAGGCCCCTCTGTTCTATAAAGCTGAAAGAATATGAAGTGTACTTGAAAGCAGCCACTGCCTCCCACAGTCCTGTCTCTGCCCCATCTCCAGCTGATGGCCTTGCTGAAGGTAGACTTTCATTAAGATTAATAGTACTTGGATGCTATTTGCTTCTATTACACAAAATAACGAGATCTTTGCTGTAAGCAGGAGTTTGAGGATGATACAGAAATACTCTGGCGCTGTGCCACATGAATGCTTTTGCTAATCAATATTCCCTTCCCGTATGCAGCATCCTACATCCACAGCAACCAAGTGACAGATTCCAAGTTCTTGAAACAAATGCAAAATCAGAACTAAACCCCATTGAATGAATCTGAAAGAGTTTTTTATTCACAGGAAGCTTTGCTTGAACCTTGTAAAACTGACCAATGAACACGACAGGGAATTCCTTCCACACGACTTGGTTCGCCTTGTCCAGTTACACAGCACAGACTTCATCTTATTTTAGCTTAGAATGTGCCCTGGACACTTCCATTCCTGTGCCAGGTCAGGCAGTAACATGCCATAAGTCATCACAGGAACTACATCAACTGAAAACCAGCTGGCTGGGTGTTAAAGAGGATCTAGAAACTGAAGAGGAAGAGCAGCCAGCCCGTCTGCTCTGCTGTCACTTGAGCTGGATGTATGAAAGGGAAAAAGACCTCACAAGTCAGGAAAACACACCAGAGGGTATGTTTCCCAGAGATGGAAAAAAAAAAAAAAAAAAGAGAGTGAAGTTTGAGACAAAGAGGGATATATGTTAATGTAAAATTTCTATTTAAAACCATGAAACACACAGCTCTACTACAGCAGCCCGCTTGGGTACCCCTTAGCTTTCGCTGCTTGCCTCTTAGCCTAAAGTACTTCTCAAATGTACTCACTAAAATATGCTAAACAAGAATGTCCCACTGACAGTGTATTTACAAGAAATGACATTGTGAAGAGTGATGGGAAACAATTACCAAAAATGAGAAGTTTTGTACAGCAGAGAGTCACGACCTTCTCAGTGAGTGCATAAACTGCTGCCTGGCTCCCACAGCTCCCTCCTGCTACCCACATGCATGAGAAACACCATCAGTTTCCTTTCCTGGCAGAAAATCTAAAACTTCACCTCTTGATCTCTGTCTAAACCACTGAAATGAACACATCAGAGCCCAGGAATTCTTGAGAGGAAAGCTGCAGCCACAAAGGCATCCAACAGTGACATGCAGCAAAAGCTGAAGCAGTGGAAGCAGCACAGCAATGAATTGCACATTAACCCCCTGAACTACATCATATTTCAAGAAGATGTGCAGGGCCCAGAAAAGGCAGCTCAGTGAGACTGCACTTCAGCCTGCAGAGGTGCACTGCCAAAGAGGCCTTGGAGGCTCCTATGGGCACAGTTTTAACACTGTCTTAAAGGTGCCTTGAAGCCATGAATATTAAAAAGCCTCAAGATGTGAAGGCCCCACAGCTCCCAGCAGGATTCAAGTCACAACCTGCCAGGTGCAGTCAACAATCAGAACATTTCCCCTAACCTGGATCTTGGATACAGCATGGTCTCCATGTCTGCATACATATACACACACACAACACAGCTGTGTACACACACCCCTGACACAATGCACTACACAGAACAAACTGTACATGCTGTAGTATGTTCCTCACATCACCTTTTACAAAGGCAGACCCAGAAGGTATTGGGAAGACATGCAGAAGAACTCACCAGCACTAACTGCAAATCAAAACAACTCCAAAAGCACATTCCCCTCTATTTTACTTTTTCCCCTCTTCTCCCCATTAGATGAAAATAACTCTCCCCAGATTTCCTGTCATTATTGGTCATTTCAGACACAGCTTTTACACAGTTTGCCCTTTTACAGCTCTACTTTCAAGTGGTGGTTCTAGTTCCACTTATTTCACTGACTGCCTTTTGCAGTCACCTAGTACATGGACATGGGAATTCTCCCCTGCATTTCCTGGATTTTTCCTCTCACCTGCCATGCATTCAGGAAGAGCACACAGAGGGCTTCAAAAGACAGTCCTTCCCCTTGGAGCTCTGCAGACTCAGGTGCTGAAGGACAACCCCCCTCCCCCCCCCCCCTCAGCTGCTTGTACGCTGAAACAGGGACACCCATGGCCAAAAATAACCCAAATCAGAGAACTTCCACAGCCAGGTAAATACCCACGTGAGATGGGAAGCCACCTCACCTCATACTCATGAACACCAGTTCTAGTTTCTATGCCTGTCTGAAAAGGGATTTTATTCCCTGACACCTACTATTATAAAAGTCTCCGATGCTGTCCAGGCCATGGAAGATCACACAGCAGCTGCCCGAGATGAAGCACATTTAAACAGAAATCCAGTGTTCTGAACAACAGCCCCCACCACACCTTTCAGTGAGTTAGCCTAAGGAATAGTCACCCTTAAATATATGCCCTGTCATAGGCTGTTCAGCACCAGCTTTGGTCCTGCTGCTTTTGCTGACTGTCAGAATTAAAGGAACTCTGCCTTCTCCTTTTACACTACAAGCACATTATCCCAATCTCACCCTCAGATAAAGTAGTCCCAATTACTACGCTTTCCATTGCTACCCTAAAAGCAGTTTGTCCATGTCCTGATCTTCAGGCTCAGCACCCATGTCATGATCTTCAGGCCCTGTGCCACCTTCTCTCCCTTCAGATTTCCAGGGCTTCCCAGCACTATGCTGTTTCAATCCTTACGTACCCCCGTCTGTATCCATGCTGAAGTGTAGCTCCTTGTCCAACAGCACCAGTCTCAACAGTGTCCCTCAACTGAAGAGCTTTTCTCTGTGTCCCGGGGTTTGAGCATTATCCCACCAGACAGACAAGACACTGAGCTCATGTATGTTCTGAGAATCTGCTGTGTCAAGGGACAGCATTAACAGGATTAGTAAGCAACTGCAGCTCTTTAGGCTGCAAAAGCTGCTTTTCAGAAGACACAGATTAGCTACTTCCATTGTTACCACAGTGAAAGACTTTGCTTTGTGAGTAAATAAAGTACAACAAATATTTAGGGATTTCCAAATGAGACATTTTCATACCTTAACTAAAGCCCTGAGCCACATTACCGAAAGAGACCCCTCTCTCCAAGCAGAGCCTTGGCTGGACTGGGACAGCCAAGTGAACAAACCACCTTCCACCTAGGAATGCCGCCTCAGCTCAGAGCCAGGGAACTTACTGCGCAAGAGAAAAACTCACAGTCAGAAGCAGCAGAGATTCTGGAAGAGATCCCTCGAGAGAGCAAAGCACACGCTGAGGATGTGTGTATGATTACATTGGCTTAAGCTGTTTTCTTATTTCAGCTTTTGCCTGAGTAAATGGTTTGTTTTTTAACACGCTCTTAATTGCCACAAGAATTCCAGCTCCTTCTCATAAAATACTTTTCAGCACTACAAAGGACAAGCTGGGCTTATCAATAACAGTATGTGCTGCCAGCACATCAAAGACTCAAAACTGATGAGCAGATAGAGTCTGTCACATCTGCAACCCACATCTGCCTCCATTTATTAACCCTCTACAGCCCAAGAACAAGGCAATGCTTTCATCAGGCGACAGCCCTCAGCTAGGATTTGACAGGAATATGAATTGTGCCTTCATGTCAAGTAGTAGAGTGGCATTTCCTGTGACTCATTTGAGATTTCTACAGCACCAAGGCCATCTTGGTTTGGCAGCATTACAAAATCCAACCTCAACTGGTATTTAATCAGGTCCAGATAGTTAATCAGATCATTCTTTAGTTTTCAACCTAAGCACTTGTTCACACTGAACAGTGGGCCGGCAGCCTGTCCTGCTGCCATCAGCAGGATTATTCCTGCTGTAGCTCAGCCTTTTCAGGATGACATTCCTGCCTCTACCACAGTTACAATTTTCAAGTAACATTTCTTCCCAAAAGGACGTTTTCCAAAACACAGCCCAACACAACTGTCACAACATTTCAGCAAGTGCATTAGAAATTTTATTTCAGCATTGTCATGATTAATGTCTCCATTTCACACTCTCAAACTGACTCAAATTTATGGCTTTTCAGACACTGCTCTGCAGCACTCTGCTGCCTATTCCTGCCTTTTTGAAAGAGTAAACAGCAATAGGTCTGCCATTTACAGATTTATACATATACTTGTGTTTCTGCTAGACATGTATCCTCCTTGCAAGCAAGGGGAAAACCCCTGACCTAACACTTCCACTATATTCTGCTCATAAACCAAGTGCCAAACAGGATTTGGGTTCATAGCTTCTTCCATACCCATGTCTGAAAGTGCCTTTAATGACTCGGTTGTTACACAGATGCTCCGCTTGAGGAAATTCAGGCTAAACCAGCCAAGAGAATTACGAACTACTCTCTCGAATGCAGAGTCAGCACCTGCCTGGCTGATTTGGAAAATCCAGCTCTGGAAAAGCAGCATGTTTGCAGTCACAGGATGCTGAGGCTCTCCAGCATAAACACACACAGGGAGGAAAACACTCAGAATGAAATCTGCCCCAGCACATGCTGCAGGGCTCACAGAGAATGAGATTTGTCATGGCAGCAAACAGCCTGTGCCTGCCACAGCACAGGCTACTTCCAGAGCCTGTCCCCAGCAGCAGCTCACACTCCATCACAAGCTGCACTAGTGGCTGTGGCTGTTAAAGAATGGATACCAGAAGATCTTGTTTGAACTCCATCCCCTTATCAAATAGGGGCTGGGAAAGCAGATGAGGGGCACCCACCAACAAAACAAGCAATAATAATAAAAAGATAATTATGGCAAAGGGAGGTTGATTTTTTGGAAATGGGGATTTCATAAAAAGGATAGGGTAAGTCTGAAGAAACTGAAAGAAAGAAGAGTCTTTCTTTCTTTAACAAGAACGGAGCTCTGGACCTTCCATGTCCACCTGAATTAAACCTACTAGACTGAATGTTAGAACAGATTTGCCTTCTCCAGATTTCTTTCACGCCTTTATTAGCCCTGTCTCATTCCATATGGAAAGATAACACCCAGAATTGTCTCCCCGGAAATACCCAGATTAGGAGTCAAGTGGGACCGTCGGCCTATTGGCACCAGTGCCATCAGTACTCACTTCCAGCTTCTTCTCCTTCTCTGTGAGGACATCCTTCTGGTTCTGGGTGTACTCGATGAGCATGCGGGCGAGCTGGCGCCGGTCCTCCAGTTCAGCAGCCAGGCGGCCGTTGTACTCGGCCAGCAGCAGGCACGCCTCATCCACCGTCTTCGAGAGGCGCTCGGCAGCCTCCTTGTCTGCAGACACAAGCATCAGGGCAGTTAGAGACAAGGTGTAAAACTTTCTGGCTTGGACACTGCCACACACACATCAACATCTCGTTCATATATACACTGTGGGCTTGACAGGAAAACAGAGCTCTTACCACAGGGGATACACAGGAAATAGGCAGCACCAATAGCCTAAGAGCAGTGGTTGCAGACACCAACTTGACTGACTGCATTTATTCTTGCAGAGATGTCACTAACAGGGCACGAGGGGGGATCAAATCTATGAAGTCAGCCCCTCTGAAGAGGTTAATTACACTAAACCATCAGGCTGTACTTTCAGCTGAACACACCAGGTGGGTTTCACATTTAATCATGGTGTGCACTTTGAGATTCCTCTTTTCTCTGAGTAGCTCCTGATGCATGAATACAACCAAACATGAACTGCACAGTGGTCTGCACAGCTGGATGCTGCAAGAGTATATAATAAAGGACTGAATAAGTGACAGCTCCTTGTATAAAGAAAAAACTACTTTGATTTCTAAGTTATTGCATCCAAATTCATTCACCTGCCAGGTTCATACCTGTTATTTTCTCCAGTAACGAAACATCCTGAACTTCCTGAGGCAAGGAAGCAATTTTCTGCCGCACGGTGGCATCTCCTGACGCTGCGTTTTCCAGGTCTTGCAGGGCTTTGATCAAGTCCTCAGTCTAGAAGACAAGTTGGCCAACATGAAAACCAGGAGCCACTAACACAGCTCCCTGGGATGTGGTCACTGCATCCGAGGTCACTCACCTCTGAGAGCAACCACCTTTGGAATATTTACTTCAAGTAACTTTGAAACTGTTGCTTCCAAACACAGCTCACAATGACCCAGTGCTTAGGAACTTATGTGGAATTCCAGTAGAAACATCTTTTTTAAGACTGCAGTGGGAAACTTCTCATTTCAATGAACAGAAGTGGTCACTGTAGTAAAAGCTGAAGTATTCGGCCACACACCAGCCTGTTGCACTCCTGATGCTTTCTCTCAGATTAGCAGGAGCTACGTCGCTATTTTGTTCTGCCCCAAAGGCACATTCTGACACAGCAAAACCAACCCAAACTCGTATCAGTCCAAACTGTGTCAGGTTTCCAAGGTCAGAAGATTTAGCATTTAGTACCTGGTCACCTGTCATGAGCTCTGATGCCACAACAGCTATCCCAGCTAAAACAAATCCTGCCTTGTCCTGACTGCAGCTACCCTGAACCCCACTAGACCCCTCCACATCACCCCTCTGGCGGGTTTAGTACACTGAGGGAAAACATGTCACCTTAAATGAGCATACTTGGAACATCATAACCTGGCTTCAATCAAAAGGATGTGGATGAGCACAGCCTGAGGAGGAGCTCCTGACTCACCACATCTCCTCCCTGCTCAGAAAACAAAACAAGGGAGAAGGAGACTCCGTAAGCAGGAGAAAGAAGTGCCCTTGCTCTCTAAATGGGAACCCCAGCCCTGCAAACACCCTCACTGATGCTTAAACCAGATCTCAATAGTTTGAAATGAATAAAAATACAGGAAAAAACCCCAAAGGTAACTATTTTTTAGCTGAAAGCTCTGGAAGCCCATCGCGAACATTTACTGCTCCTCTGCAAACTGCTGATGGGTTGCAACAGTAACAAAGACAATGCTCAAGAGAAACCATAAGCTGTGAGGCCTGTGGAAGTAAAAACAAACCCCCTCACTTATTTCTTTGACAACTGTTATTTCTTGTCATTTTCCAGGGTTTAGTTACCAGATGGATGGTGTGTTTTCTCAGCCTGTTCAAATACACAAGGGTTTAACATATGCCTATTTTATGCCATATTTACATATGCCAAGTAGGGTCAGAATGACCCTCTATTTCATTCTGATTCTTTCCACACCACTAACATCAGCCTCAAACCAAACTCCTCAGAACTGCTTTTCCTATTCTATTAACAGTTGGGCTTTTTTAATAGCTCACGGAAAGAGATGTCCTACAAAAAATAACCAGGTTTTAGCCCTGGTAAAACTCTGGGTTTGAGATCACACACTGATCTTGCAAAGAATTTAACACAGTCTGATCTCCCAGCAGTCCTCTGGGACTCTTCACTGGCAGTGACCCAGAGCTCACTTCAGCCTCCTGAAAGCACACAGAGCAGCACCAGACTTCAACGTGAAGAAGAATCTGCTCCATTTCCCACAGACTTCAACCCCAGCTCAACCTCCCTGGAGCACTGCCCTTGTTGGCAGCCCCAAGTTGTGGCTGCACCACAGGAGGTGGCTTTGGGAACTGCTCCCACCCAAAACCCGTCCACATACCAGCAGTGGCCCAGCACTGGGGTCTTGGGGCGAGTAGCTCCCGGGGTAATCATCATCTTCCTCCTCCTGTATTTGCTGAAAAGTCCGTTTCAGAGACTTCTTCTCCTCTGTAACTAAGGACACACACGTGCAACTCATTTGGATGCTGGATCTACCCACCTCAACCACCTCTGCTTCAAAACCATGGTAGCAGATGCTCTGATGGTTAAGCTCTCTACCGAGAGGGATGACCTCAGGTGGCCTCTAATGTTGGCATTGTATTCCAAACACTCACATGCAAAACAGCAATAAAAGTTGCTTTTGCCATATACACAATGAACTGACAAGGAGGCAGCGACAGTCACACTCATGGAAAGGCCTGAGCTGTTCCCTCATGAAAGAAATATCACATCAGTACCTCCTATTACCCTGACAAGAACCAAGTTTCTCACCAAGAGAAGTCCCATACACCGCAGTTCTTAAAACATTTGTGTTTCTTCATTTTGTTTCCCGCAGGGAGAGGTCAGAACGGTTTGATTCTGTGTAAATGTTTTTAAGTTGCAAAGGTAACAGTAGCAGGGCTAGTTGATGCCAAAGAGAGGGGGGGACAGAGCAAAAGGAGGCTGCCAATCCCCCAGGAAATCCCTGCCTCCTCCTTGGACACACAGTATCATTTCTTTAGATTACACTTTAAATACTTGTGCAACTCTCACCTGGATACCTTGAATTAAGTTTCAAATCCCCAGTTAATCAGTTCAACAGGAATTCAGGCATGTAAATCCTGCCCTTTTATGACAAGAGGCTTCTATGCACTGCACCCAGGCCACAGGGAAACCTCAATGCCAGCTACTGGGTGTCGGCAGGTACAACCTGCACCTTCCCCTCTCACCTCTCAGAACTGAGACCTCCTCTGTGCTGATACAAAGCAGACAACCCACTGGTCAGCTCAGCTGGTCTCCAGCTTAACCTGAAGGCCTCAGCACTAACTGCTTGAAGCAGCATGTGAAAACCCACAAAGCTGCAGCCACAGGTGTATGTCTTCACACGCACGTCTCATATGAATGCTCATTTGCATATTCATTCTGTATTAATTAACATCTCCAGTAGACACATCTGCCTCTTTCATCACCTCAGAACAGCTCAAGAGCACTTCACTGATGCCTGAGCCAACTCTCAATATACCACACCTCCATAGGGAGCACAGCAAAACGTGGTCAAAGCAGCAACCTGATTTCAGCTAATCTGAAAACACTGACACTTCCCTCAGCTACAGAGTAGCCAAATATCCCCTTGACCAAAACACTCGATTTTCAGCGACCCTGCCATAGGTTACTCATCTACCCCCCTTCACTACAGTCCGACCAGTTAAACCCTTTCAGACAAGAGGCAGGATCTGCCACAGCCGTATAAAAGCAGAGTAAATGCAGGAAGCTTCTGCTCCGTTCCTCACATATGTCTCATTCAGAAATAAGGTCCCAACCACAATTTATAACGATGTTAAATGATGCAAAGCTCTCATCTTCCCCAGCTGATGTAAGAAAAGTGACCAGCCCAGCTCCTGGGCATATATTCCAGCCTTCAGTTACTAAAAAGTCCTTGAAGAAACATAATAAAATACAGTAACTATGCCAAAATAAACCAGAATGAGAATGAAAGCACCAACAATACTGAATAACCCACTATAATGACCCAGCTGACCACTCTCAGAGGCAATGGGACACTTTTACCTCTCGAGGTGGACACAGCAGTTCCCTGCACCCACTCAACCTGTGCTCACACCAAAGGGCAGCCCTGGAGCAGTGTGGCTGCAGGAGCAGCAGCAGACATAACCTTCAGTTCAACTTACTGCCGCCCACAAGTCACAAGGCAACACATCTGCAAACTGGAACTGCAAGTTTGAGGAAAATCAGCCTCCTCTGAAGCCAATCCTGAGGATTTCCCATAAGCAGCTCTGGCAGCAGCTCAGCTGCAGGAGCCCTGAGCTCCATTCCTCACAGAACATCCACTGAAACATGCACCAGTGTAAAACCAAAGCACACAAGAGAAGCAACGCACATTTACCTTTAGTCTGGGGGCTATTGGAGTCTTCCATCGAGAGCTTCAGCTGCTGAATGAACTCACTGCCATACACACTCCTCTCCTGCCAGATGTTAAGCAATCGTTCCAAGGGCTTTTTGCAGCCCTCATCTGCTTCTCTGTTTAAAGATTAGAAAATAATAATGATTCAACTCAGAAACATTCCTTAGGTTTTAAGAGAGCATCTTCTAAACCAGCAGCTGCATCCGCTTCACTGGCTGCATGTTTGGAGAGAATCTCTCATTCTGTCCAAGACAAACTGGGCAAAACACATTTGTGGCCAATTTTCCCCTTTCACTGAAACCAAAGATTGCCTGAAAGTGCCCCACATTCCCACCCAGAGTAAGGGCAGGAAAAGTGTTGAAGGAAGAACTTGCCCTCATTCACAATTTGCAGGGAGAGTTATAAACCACCCCCAAGTTGACACATTTACAATCCACAGTATTAACTTTAAACAGTTGTTTCAGTCACTAACATCCCAATTAAAAGCAGGTTGTTTGCATCATTAGGCACGTAAACACAGCCATACAGCACGCTCACCCAGAAAGCACACCACTAAACACCCCAACACAGGACTGTTTAGCTGAGATAATGGGAATTATTGTGCCATTTAGAGACAATCTTAGCCACAGCACAGACCATTTCTGACAGGCTGGAAGCTGCATCACCTCTTGCCTTTTAGGCACCAACTTCTTTCTTCCTCTAGTGAGGAGACTGATGAGCAGACAACTTAGAACAGTACAAAAAGAAACTGCTCAAACCAGATGACTGAGGAGAACCCAGTGACCCAGAACACCATCTCCTTCTGACAATGGGGAGAGCCATTCACTACGGGGCTTTAACACACACCTGCAAGCACCCAGTTTTGGTGCCCACAGCAGACCTGCAAGAGCCTGTGGTAACAAAGCACACTGAGCTGCATGCAGGGAGCAGCGGGGAAGCTGTGAGGGGCTGAGTCACACCAGAGTTTGCCCCAGGAGCAATATCAATACTAAACAGTTCCTGGCCACAAAGCAGTGAGAATCCAACCTCCACTCCACAGAGAGCACCAGCATCCCTGAGACTGGAACATAGCAACAGGACAACAAAATCCAACTGAATTCAACTTTGAATAACAGGAAAGCACATCTCTACAGAGGACAGATGAAAAAATACATAACCCAGCAACACACCTGGCAACGTGAGAAAAAGCATCCACAAGAACAGACTCGAATTCCCGGGTAAATTCAGGGCCTTTCCTCTTACTGTTCTGGATGACATCGTTGGCCAAGTAGAGGAAAGTGAGTTTCCTACTCGATTTTGCTGGGAAACAGAAAAAAAAGAAGGGAGAGGGGAAGTGAGAGCTTGTGTTTATTTTTCACTCCTTCACCCAGACCCATTAACGTTGTTTAAACAATGCTGCTAGAAGTTTTTCAGTCTAAAAATGAAGTTCTAAATATTTCCACATTCCCAAGGCACATGTCAGGCCCTGAACGCGTGGTTCTTGTTCCCCTTATTTCTGATGTTCTTTTTTTTTTTTTTTGAAGAAAGCCATGTAAGAAGTAACTTTATACATTATTAAACTAAGATGCTGTAACCCACCAGCAAATTCAGAAGACAACAGACCTGCTTTTTCATTAACTAACTTCTGGAAAAAAACCTCAGTACAAAACCACTTAATTCAGAGCAGAGCGAAATTGCAGGGGAAAGCTGTTGCAGACACTCAACAACATTCCAGGCAACATCGGGTCAAGGCAATGTGACAATTCCTCCATATCCCATAACTTTTCCCACCCTGACACCCCAGTTTGCACTGCCCTGTAGCCAGAAGTGGTGGCAGATGCTGCTCTCCGGAGTGCAACACACACGAGGCAGAGAACAAAAGGCTCGTTGTCACTGCAGGCCTTGCCCAGCTCTCTCGGCAGTTCATTCAATGCGCTATAGCTGTAACGATTGGCAATTGCACAGAGGCTGCTCCAGGACCTCCTACAGCATCACCTGCTCCAGGGAGTAACGCTGCTGCCTGTCCCTGGCACCAACACGGGCATCAGCCACCTCCTGCCCTCCTCTCGGGTCAGACTGAGAAGTTACCAGCGGTTAACTTTAGTTACGTGAATCTGCAAGGGGTAAAGCACAAAATGCTCCTGGGCGATGCTGCTACCCCGGTGCGAGAGATCTCTGCACCATCCTTCCCTTTGCTTACCTCGAATCCCTCAGTGCAATTCCATAACGGGTAATACGAACCCAAAGATACCACGTAAAAGCGAACACGGCTGCATATGGAGCACAGCGGGGATCGGTGTAGCTCTGCCCCACTGCCCGGCCGGGCCCCTCCGGCGCTGCGGATCAAGCGCTCCCACCCCCTCTTCCCGGCTCCAGCCTTGCGCCAGGGGCTCACTAAACCAAGGCCAATGAACAGCCACAACGGGCGCAAAACGGGCCCGGGCCCCGGTACGCGACCCTCCCCTCCCCCCGGGGCAGAACCGGCCCTGCTCGCAGCGCGCTCCGCCCGAGGCCCGGGCCGTGCGTACCTTTGCGGAGCTCCCGGTGCCACACGGAGACGATGGGCGCCGCGTGCTTGCGGTGGTGGATGAGCCACAGCGAGAGCGTCTGCACGCTCTGCTGCGAGTTACTGAGCTCCGACAGCTTCTTCTCCAGCGCCGACTCCGAGAACGAGGACATGGCCGGCCCGGGCCGCGCTCCCGCCGCCGCCGCCACCCGCCCGCATAAGATGGCCGCCCGGCCCCTTACCCCGCCGCCGCGGGTCGAAGGGCAGCATCCTACGGATCGCCGGAGGGGAACGGCACGGCCGCACGAGCGGAGGGGGAGGAGTATAGCGCATGCGCCTGCTCCGGCCGTCTGCTGCGCATGAGCACTACGGGCGGCCGCGACTTCTGTCACGGCGCGTCCCGCCGCCGGGCCCCGCGGGACGTTTCTGGCGCGGCGACAGCGCCGGTTTGCTGACGTCACGTCCGCCACCGGCAGCGGGGCAGGCCGCGGGCCATGGCCGTGTTCGACACGCCGCGGGACGCGTTCGGGGCGCTGCGCCCGGCCTGCGTGCAGCTGACGCGGGTGCAGACGGCGGAGAACGTGTGGCGGCTGGCGGCGCGGCTGGCGGCGGTGAGCGGCCCGGCGCTGCAGGAGCTGCAGGAGTACGTGCTCTTCCCGCTGCGCTTCGCGCTGAGGGCGCCGGGGCCGCGGCGGGAGCGCGTGGTGCAGAGCGCGCTGCAGTGCATCGCCTCGGTGCTCGCCGCCACCGCCGTGCGCAAACCCGGGCTCCTGCAGGAGCTGCTCGCGGAGCTCTGCGCCTGCCTCGCCCCCGGCCCCGCCGCGCCGACGGAGGACGTGAAGCTGGCGGTAACCGAGGCGCTCCGCACGCTGCTGCACTCGGCCTCGGGCGATGTGATCCTGTCGCTGTACCAACCGTCCACCCTCCCGCTCCTCGGCTGTGCTGTGTCCTTGCTTCTGGGCCTGGCGGAGCGAGAGAGAGCAAAGCAGCTCAAGGTCTCTGCGTTGAAGTGCTTGCAGGTCCTGGTCCTGCAGTGCGACTGCCAGGAGCACCGGCCCCTTGGTGATGACGAGGCACAGCAATGTGGGGATCTGTTTGCTTCGTTTCTGCCTGGGGTTTCCATTTCCCTGTCTCGGGTTGTTACCGGAGACGTCAAACAAGGGCACAAACCCGCCGTTGCTGCCATCAGACTCTTTTATCTGATTGTTGGCCTGGTGATGGCCGATGCACAGCTAGCCAGAGTCCCAAAGAACAAAGAAAAGCTACCAGAGACACAAAGCAGAGTATCAGAACTACTGGTCCATAGAGGACCCGACTGGAGCAAAAATACAGCCGAAAAACTGTCTCTCCTCCTGTGTAAAATGGTTGAGTTCTCCTCAGTTCACCCTCACTGGAAAGTGAGACTGGAGCTGGTGGAACTGGTCCACCACTTACTGAGGAACTGCAGCCATTCGCTGGGGAGCTCCTTCACTCACCTCTTGAAGGCCTTGGTGGGGCTGGTTAACGACGAAAGCAGCGAAGTCCAGAGCAGATGTAATGAGGTTCTGCAGGGCACTGCAGAGCAGAGGATCGTAGCACAGAGCAGAGCTCTGGCTGATGTCCTCTCCGAGAACCTGCACTCCCTTGCCACAGCACTTCCTCGCCTGATGAGCTCTCAGGATGACACGGGCAAGGTTTCCACTCTGAGCTTGCTGCTCGGCTACTTGAAGCTGCTGGGCCCCAAGATTAACGTCGTCCTCAACTCCACATCCCACCTGGGCCACCTGTCCAAGGCACTGATGCAGGTTCTGGAGCTGGACGTGACAGATGTGAAGGTAGTGGAGGATAGGCGGTGGGGCTGCGAGGGCTCCCTGCAGCCTGGTGTGCAGAAAGGCAGATGCCAGAGGAAATACTTTCGCTTTTTCACAGAGGAGAAGGTTTTCCAGCTCCTTCAGCAAGTGTGTCGTGTTCTTGGCTACTACGGGAACCTCTATTTGCTTGTGGATCATTTCATGGGTCTGTACGGTGAATCTGTCATGTACCGAAAGCAGGCGGCCATGGTCCTCAATGAGCTGATTGCAGGAGCTGCTGGAGTGGGAGTGGATGTCCTCCAGGAAAGGGAAGTGTCACCGAGCATGGACGATCTCAAAGGGTCCATAACATCTATTCTCGATGAGTATACAGACCAGGCAAATTGGTATTTGATCACGAGCATTGATACAGAAGAAGTCAGCCATGAGCAGCACCCTGGGCACCACACAGGACTCCCTGCCCGCCCAGGGGGAATGTGCAGCACCATTCTCCTTCCATCCCCGGAGCTGCACGCAACAACCCGCACCATGAACAGCAACATCTGGCAGATGTGCATCCAGCTGGAAGGGGTCGGCTGCTTTGCTGCTGTCCTTGGGAAGGAGTTTCGGCTGCTCCTGCTGACGGTTCTGTACCCAGTGCTGGAGAAGGCTGGTGACAGGAGCCTGCTCATCAGCGAGGCGGCGCTGGGGACGCTGGCAGACATGAGCGAGGCCTGTGGCTACGGCTCTGTGCAGCGTCTGATTAATGACAACTCTGACTATCTGGTGAACGGGATCTCTCTGGGCTTGCGCCAGCTGGCGCAGCAGCCACGTGCCTCCCGGGTGCTGGACACTATGCTGAGGCATTCAGATGCCAGCTTGCTGCCGCTGGTAGAAGATGTTATCCAAGATGCCCTGTCAACGCTAGACCAGTGTTACAACAGCCAGGCTTCCACCTTCCTCGGGGTTCTGCACTCACTAATGACAGCTTTAGGTATCTAAACAGCCTTTACTTTGTGTAACTCAGTTTAAGGGGGCTTGTCTTTGGCCTTTTGACTTGCCATGGGAGGTTTCAAGTGGCTGATGTGGTGGCAGCTTGGCTTTGCTTGGTGGGCCAGCTCTCAAGAAATGGCGTCCAATAGCTTCCCCTCTCCACAACTGGTTCATGCCTGGCGTGAAGAAACATGGCCTTTAGTGGTTGAGAAAGGATGGGTTTACTGCTCCCATAAGTGTTCTGCAAAAGCACATGGACTGTATTCCTTTTTATAGCATGGTTTTAATGTTCTCATCCCATCAGGAAGGTCTCAGTGATGTGACAGCGGGTGCCTGGTTCTGTAGTTCAGTCCCATGGGACTGGAGAGTCCTGTTTATCCCCAGGAACCTGCAGTACCTTACTGACTTGCAGGAGGGAATTGCAATTGCTCAGTGACATCTCAGCTCCTCTCTTGCAGTCCGGTGGTTTGGCTCATCCTACAGTGAGGAACAGCAGCAGCAGAGCACTGAGTGCCAGAACAGGACCTTGTCCCCAGGGCCACAGGCGATGACAGCACAAGAGATGGAGCAGTTCTTCCTGGACTACATCAGACAGAAGCAGATTGCAGAGGGCGATGTTCCCGACTCAGGGGATGAGGAGGCAGGTCAGTGCTGTGCCCGGTGAGAGCAGAGTGCGTTAGACTTGGAGAAAGATGGGGACCTCTGGGGTTTCCTTTTGTCGTCCGGGTAACCCAGGCCCAGGCTGAAGGTCTGGCACCCTCCAGGCAGTCTCAGGTCTGCTTTGAGCTGACCTTGACTTACACACGGTGCTGCTGGATGCTCTTCCTGCGCTCTGTGCAGGGGGGAGAGCAATAATTGCAGATCAAAGCTTGTGTGGCCCTAAGACACAAGCACACTACAGTTTTTCCTTACCTCATAAACACGTTATTTGGGTTCAGGACCCAGAGTCTCCTATTCCCAGGATCCTGCTGCGTTTTCCTCACCCTCCCTTGGGAATCCCTGTACCATTTTCTCTGGCTAATGATGCTACCACTCCCTTCTCATTTGTCCTTGACAGGCCTTGCAGACACAAATACGGGGAATTTTTAGTCTTTACTGAGCTGCGCTGCGATCCTGACCTTTAAACACTTCAGCTTTAAATACCCAGGCTTTTCACGTCTCATAAAAATCAATGGCAGACAAGTTCGTGGTGAAGAGAGCCTGCAAATGTCACACCAGCTGCATTGTCCAGTGAAGAGAGCAAACCCTCCAAAGTCCCACACTCAGCTGAACCTAACACTTAGCTCACAGAACTAAACCATGGGCTTGCCTCTATCTAGATGTGTTTAAAAATGCCCAAGGCCTCACTTGGAAACCCACAGAGTAGTTGTGGGTGGCTGTTGTGATCTTCCAGAGTTTCCGAGTTATTTTCATGGCCTCAGTAATGGTTTTGCCTTCCAGATGAGGTTTCCCCCCTTGTTAAGCCAGAGCCAAACAGCTGTGAGACAGAAGGAGAGGCTCCCCTGCCCAGCCATGCTCAGCTGGCCAAAGACGTGCTGGAGAGGTGCATCCACTTGCTGTCTGACAGGAGCCTCCGTGTGCGGCTCAAGGTGGGTGAGCACCAGCACCAAGGGGATGGGTGGTGGCCGAGAAGGGGCTGGTGCTTGTCAGCACGTGTGCAGTGCGTGGGGGGCTTCCTGCCCTAGGGAGGTCAGTGCTGCCATAGGCTTGTTCAGGAGAGACTCCCCAAGTCTGCTCGGGAAAGGGGGACAGTTTTCCAGGAACTGCCTGGTTTAGGAATGGCAGCTGGGGTAGCTTCATATCAGCACCTTCCCTTGATGCTCGCGATAGCCAAGTCTTATGCTTCAGCGTTGGTGGAGGAAGCAGAAGCATTTTTCTCCCATCCCCCTTCCTCCCAATGCAGTGCACAGGCAGGATCAGTTTGGAAGGTGCTGAGGATGATAAGCAGGGTGAGGGCTTTTTAATTATGAAAATCCTTTGAAGGTGGCCTCTTTTTGAACTGCAAAGTGAGACAGAACATGCAGCAGTGAGGCATAACCCAGATTCTTGCCGCCAGGGCCCCATCCCTTCCAGGTGATCCTGCTCCCATTCCCCAGGAGCAGGGTCCTGGTGCACACCTCAGCCTGCAGGATCAGGCCGGGTTCATGCCCTAGTTCTAGCCCATCCCCATAGCCCAGTACCGGTTATGTCACTGTGCTGCTTGTCCCTTTTCTACCAGGCCTGTGCTCTGTGCACTGCTCAGTTATCCCAGCTCATGCTTAAGCAAAGCTGTACCCTTTTGTATTAAACCCTCCTTTCTCCTGGCATGTCACTGGGTATCCACGTGGATGCCTGGAGCTGCAATGCTCAAGGTCTGTTGCCTGCTCCTCCTGCCCAGGTTCTGGACGTGCTGGAGCTCTGTGTAACTATGCTGCATCCTCACGGAAACCATCTGCTTCCCATGGCTCACCGTGTCTGGCCAGCTCTCCTCACCCGCCTGATCAGCGATGACCCTCTGGCAGTGCTCAGAGCCTTCAAGGTACAGCAGCGAGTCTCTGCCAAGAGCCTTCAAGCTGGTGCTTGGAAGCCAAGTTCTCAGGCATTGCTCTGCCCATGAGAGAGGCACTGTGCCTGTGGAGTGATGTTAACTGTGGCTGGGAACACAGGGTCACCACCCTGCAGAGGGAAGGCTTGTACCACTCCGAGTGCAGCTTGTTCACAGGTAAAATCTTGACACTGTTCCTGGGGGGAAGAGCAATAGTAGTGGGTATTGCAGGGAAGAGGAAAATGGCTCTTTTACAGCCTAAGCAGCTGTCAGAGGCACTCTATAGTGCAAATTGCCCTTGCTGGAGCCAGCACCAGCACCCCCTTTGGAAGTGTTAAGACTGAAAGGAAGGGATTTTTTCGCAATTGGGAGAGGAGAGGTTAAGCCAAGACTTAGTGAAGTTCTAAGAGAAAACAGTATTGTGGCCACATGGGTTGAGCCCATGGATCCCTCCTTCCTTTCACATGTATTTAAGGCCACTCTCTAGGCCAGTTTGGTTTCTGTCCTGGGCACACACCCATGGTGCTGAGTGCCTGGGCTGTAGCCAGTCAGCCTTTCTGCTCACTGCCGTGCTTGTAGAGATGGGCTGTTTCGACTACAAAGGGGGTTTATATCTTAATGGCATCTTCCATCAGAGGCTCCTCCAGCAACTCTGAGTGAGACTTGACAAGCTGCTCCTACCTTTACTGTGCTGGTGGGAGAAGGGCAGTCCCAGGAGGTGGTCAAGTGAAACAAAAGCAGGGTGCAGATCACTCAGCCCTTCAATCGAGCATTCACTTTCTGTTCTCTATGGAAAACCATGTCAGGTGTGGTCACATTGCCCTCAGCTGCAATAAAACTACCCAGGGGAAGGAGTGCCATGTCTCCACACTGCTCTGGAGTTCTGGGATCCTCCCAGACCTCTGTGCACTTACCCTTCAGTAACTGGTGTTTCCTCACTAGGTGCTGTGTACCCTGGCTCAGAAGTGTGGGGACTTCCTGAGGCCGAGATTCTCCAGAGATGTCCTGCCTAAGCTGACCAGCTCCCTTCTCAGCCAGGCCCCAGCAAGTGCCAAAGCTGGGCCTGTGTACACCCACACACTCGCCTTCAAGCTGCAGCTGGCTGTGCTGCAGGGCCTGGGCTCTCTGTGCGAGAAGCTGGACATGGGTGAGTACCAGGGAGGTGCAGGCTATGTGAGTCTCTGCCAGACTTACCTCTTCTCCTCTCAGCTCCACTGACCAAGCCTGCAGTTGCTTCTGAGCCCTCTGCTCCTCCATGGGATTGAGTTCCTGATTTCTCCAGTCTCATCCCATTCAGGTCCTTCATGTGTTCTCTTTGATTGCTCTGTAAAGAGGGGCTGGTTGCTCTTTACTCCCCAAGAGACAAATGGGAGAGAAGATTCCTAGCAGCTCGCAGAATCTGACTGTTCATCTCACTTGTGCATGAGGAGTGGGTACAAAGTGGAGCTCCTGGATTGCTGCACCCAGGCCTGTTGGGCCATGCTTTGTTCTCAGTTAACTGAAGAACTGGAGCCCAGCTAAGACTTGTGACTAGCCTGACTGGTTCCGTTTTGGGGCATCTCTCTGGGTGACCCTTTAAATGCAGCACATTGCATTCTTTTACAGAATGAAACCCTCTGAAATTCGTCTAGGTTAAATTCCTGGAGCTGACTTTGATGAGGGACAAGGTTTGCTGGACAGTTGCTCTTTTCCTCTCTCAATGCCCTTGACTGCTTTCCTAGCTTGGCAGCAAGATGCTCAAAAGGCGAGGTCAGAAGAGCTCTGGGTCAAACAGTTCAAAGGCTCAGAAGCCTCTTGCTGCCAATTTAGAGCTGATGCTGTCAGGCTGCAGTGGGTTACCTCCTACTCTTCTTCTCTGTTCCATTTCTGCAGGCGAGAGTGACCTGAATAAAGTGGCAGATGCCTGCCTGGTTTACCTCAGCGCCAAGCAACCCAGGAAACTGCAAGAAGCTGCCCAGAGGTAATGTCTCAAAAACGTCTTTGTATCAGGTATACAAATAATGAGGGACAGAGGCAGCAGAGTTGCCCCTTTCCCTTTGCACTTTTCCTACTCCTCCCTCTGGCACGTTGGAGTCCTGCACAGCAGGGTATCATGGAAGTTAACCCTTTTCTGTAGTTAAATACCATCTACTACCCAAAATGAGCTAGAGGGTAGTGTGCCCACAAGCCTCAGCTTACCTTCATATTTCTTTGCAGGGCTTTTGGGAACAAAGGGAGCTACTTGCTCTTTTCTAACTGCCTCCTATGTGGGAATACTTGGGCTCTATGCCCGCTGGTGGCATAAAACTGCAGAGGAGAAGGCAAGCTATGCAAGAGGATGTGCCAGACATTCCCATGCATTTTATCACATAATACCTTCTGCAGGCTGGGGATTTACTTCTGTTATCCTTCCATTTTCCCTGGGCTCCTGTGAAGACATCAACCGGGGCTTTGCCAGGTGGATGAGAGTTGTTCGGGAAGCTGTCAGTCTTGGCACCAGTCTTGCTCTGGGAGACGTTAGAAGAGCACAAACAGTTTAGGTGAACACACATCAGCTCTATGAAGTGTTGACAGACATACTTTGCTGCTTGGTGTACAAGATCCTGCTCAGCATGTTCCTGCTGTCAGGATAAGAAATTGCTGTTGTCATATGTTGTCACCTGGACACAGGGCCAGAGATTTCAGCAGACAAAACGAGCCCAGTTACAGAGCATGAATGAGTGAGCTGTGCCTCTCTGTCCCTGCCGAAGGACAAGGGAGAAGCCCCCCCCTCTCTGTGTGGGCAGCCTTGCCTATGGGGAGGGAGCAGGTTCAGCGGGTGTGGAGACTTCAGAGGGCAAACAGAAGAGCTGCCGTTCCCTTCCCCAGGCGCCAGCCTCCGAGGTACATGGGGTGAAGGGCTTTGTGTGGCTGGGCAGCAGCTCAGAAGGAGCGTGCTCAGAAGCTGTAGCTGTGCCTTTGTTTGTATTCCTGCACTGGGGAGAGCAGGTTTATTTTTACCTTCGTGGCTTTCATGGCATCGCAGCAGGCTTTGGCAGCGTTTGTTCTGCTGAGAGGCTCATCACTGTAGGCTTGCATACCCTTAGCACAATAAAGCCTTCATCTGTGTAAGCAATGCTGGAAGGAGAGCAGAACACCAGGCTCCATCTAGATATTTGGAACTTTAAGCTTTCAAATCATTAACAAAACAGTCTGAAAACTGTGCAATTTCCCTCCCCAGTAGAGCTGAGGGGAAATACTGCCTGAGTCCTGTGATGTGATGGGGTCATTAGAAGCTGTACTGTGAAGGATGCTCACGGCTGTTAGAGGAAAAGGGCAGTAAAGTTCAGGGCAAATAACGTTTTTCTCCTGTATATTATTTTTACTCTATTTTAAGAGAAATGCCACATGTTACACTGCTCCCCCCCCCACCTCTGATGCACTGCACATTTCACTGAACAAAGAAAGGCCTTTGTGAGCAGCTCTCTCTGTGCAGCTGTGTTGACCAGACACATACATGCTCTGAGGCACGCATTGTATCTGGCCTGATACTAACCATGGCTATGGCAGTATCTGTAGTTTTCATTCCTATTTGTTTTAGTTTAGTCCTGTCTGATCCCTAGTCTTGGAGCCTGGAGAGATCAGAGTTAAGCATATCGCAATCACTTCTAACTAGAATACATGATACAAGGCTTCAGCCGGATAAAAATCACTTCTCAGCCATTCCTCAATTTCCTTTCTCCAGCGGCTCAAGCACCACATTCCTGTAAGCTCCAGTCCTTTCCTTTGCTCTCCGTGTGCCTGAAAGCAATCCTGCAAATTGACACAGGCTGTCACATGTAAGGCCCTTTCCATCCAGGCAAGGGCACTTATCACCTGATACATGAAGAATTCTGCATTTTAAATGCTTCTAAAAACAGATGGGCCAGAACTAATCTTAGCCACAGCCTGAATGCCAACATACGTCACATAACTCAGCTTTATCACTGCAGAAATCACACAAGGTAAAAAGATGTTTGGAACCAGCTTGCCATATTGATTTATACTAAGTGGCCTTTGCTCAGCTTTTTGGATTCTTATTCAAGTCATGAGTTGTGACCTGCCAAGAACAAGGTCAGGTCTTACAAAGTCAGTCATAGCTCCAACAACACTGAGTAGGTGAGGAGCCTGCAGGTATGCAAAGGGCTGAGCAGGAATTTTAGCCAAGGTGCTGGAACCACGAGAGAAAAAAACAAGGGAGTTCTGGCTGTCATCCAGGGATGTTATGCCCCAAGGAGGCTGCTTAATCCCATTTATGGAACCCTGTAGTTTCATTAGGTGAACCAGTGGGAGTGAGCGAATTTTGTAGCTGCAGCTTCATGCAATACTCACCAGCAAAAAGAGACACTGGGGAAAAAAAGGAAAAAGGACTCCAGCATGGCTGAGGAGGAGAAAATGAGACAATGGGCTTTGTTGTGAGATGACTGCTGGGAGTGTTCCAGGAGAGGAGTGTTTTCCAAAGCCTGAGAAAAACAAAATGCACCAAAACAATCTAAAACACACTAAAAAAACCCCCAACCCAAACCTGCTGCAGAAGAGCCTGGGAAGCTGGGGAGCACTGCTTGTGTCTGCCCTGCCATTAAGAATAAGCCAGAGCACTGCAGGTACAGTGACCAGAACCCCTGAGCAGCTAAGGGGGCATGTGGGGCCCAAGCACGGGAACAAGGTGGGGGGAGATGGTGCAAAGTCACCATGTGTAAATCTGAGCTTCTCATCAGTCCATTAAGTTATATCATTCCTGACAAGTTTTTCACTCCAGAGAAAAGGGAACTGAAGGGAAAGGGTCTAAGGAGTTGTCACTGGCCTGTGCCAACTTTGGAGTTCTGCATTTTGTAGGCTGTTTGGAAATTCACACTCCGTTCCTAATGCACCCTCAGAGCTTTGGAGGTTTTACCATTTGACCCTTGTATCAACCACCTGGGTAGGAATGGGGGTTTTCTCCTAGTTTTCTCCAGAAATAATTTCCCCAGTGCCTACTGAAGCCTGTTAGTTTAATGTTCAGCAGAGATGCAGCAGCCAGACTTGTCCTTTGCCAGCCCATCCACTGTGCCCTGACTTTGCTTGGAGCTTGGGAAAAGGTAAGAAAATAGCCATGCTCTCCTTTGTGCTGGTAGAATAAGTGGTTTAGCACAATAGGAACAAATAGGAACTATTTTTGGACCTTTTTTAGATCTGGGAGTTGGTCAAGCAGTGTACCTCCTTTGGTTTGATTGTGTAGTTCACTGCCTACAGATTGACAGCCGTCAGTCTCGTGCTGGGCTTAAGTACACTGAGAGCCACCTGCACAGGCAAAACCCAATAAAATTATATTTAAGTTAAAAAAAAAAAAAGGCAACACCAGAAAACAAACTTGGATTAACCCCAGGATTCTTTGCCATGGAAACAGGTTGCTTAGAAACTACCCCAGCGTTAGTCTGAAATGTGAAAGTCAAGTTGTTCTTTAAGCTGCACAGCACTCTGGGTTATCGGAGATAATCACACACCTCAGGCCAGTGCAGCACCAGAGGCTGTGGAGTTCTGCAGGGATCACCAAGCTCTTGGGGGTGGCTCTCTCCAGAGCAGCTGATGGGGAGAGGCTGGGGAGCAAAGGGTCTTTGCTGGGAATCAGAGCCCCAGCCTGGTTTGGGGTGGAAAGGACCTTAAAGCTCCTCCAGCTCCAACCCCTGCCACGGGCAGGGACCCCTTCCACTGGAGCAGCTTGCTCC
>JBCJKH010044964.1:5451-30500 GCA_039877255.1 Loriculus beryllinus
TATGCCAATCATGGCATCTTATGGTGTGGAACATCCCTGTGGTCAGTTGGGGTCAGCTGTCCTGGCTGTGTCCCCCCCTTCACTTCTTGTGCACCTCCTGCCTGCTCACTGGTTTGATGGTGTGAGGAGCAGAGAAAGCCTTGACTCTGTAAGCACCATTCAACAATAACAAAAAACATCTCTGTATTATCAAGACTGTTTCCAGCACTAATCCAAAACATAGTTCCAGCTACTATGAAGAAAATTAACTTTATCCCAGCCAAATCCAGCACAGACATGCTCAACAACATGCCCTGTACCAGAAGTGGGATGGGGAAGCAAATCCCTTGGAGTTGGTGGAGTGGAGCTGCTTGACCTTTAACATCATCTTGATCCTCGTTTTCTGCTGTTGGATCATCCTCAAAAAGGGTCTGCTTTGCTGATGGGGAAACTTGATGGAATTAAATCATTAGTCCAAAAGCAGAGAAATGTCTTTGTCCCCAGCAGAATACTTTTATTTCTGGCTCAGTTCCTTGAGTGGATCTGATGTGTTTAACATCAGAATGTTGGGAATAAATCAGTTAGTTATAATTACGTTCAACAGTAAACTACTTCTGTAAAAATTGTTGGCTCACGGTTCACCCTTGTAGTGTTGTAGGATCTTCTAGAATTGCACTTCTTACCAAGAAGCTGGCTTTTTTTACTGCTGATGTGCTGTGCAGGTTTCTGTATATAACTGCTCTGAATATTAATGTACTTCCAGTGATGTATTTAGCTGCCCTTTGTGGCATGAAAGCATATTTTTAGGGTGCTTGTTTATAGGCTTTCTTCTGTTTTAAGAAATGAGCTGGTTATTGATCCGGCTTTCAAAATGAGATGCAACCTCATCTGGTTTAGTTGCTTCCCAATCAAAATTGATGAGATGCTTCACAGACAAGTCCTTAAATCAAGTGTTGCAAGATTATTGCTATATCATACAGGGTTTTTTTCTTTTTCCTAAGGTGGTGTTACTGTATTTGTGGCCTTATATGATTATGAAGCCAGAACTACAGATGACCTTTCATTTAAGAAAGGTGAACGGTTCCAGATAATAAATAACACGTAAGTGTTCTCATTCACAAACTTCATTTGATGGTTGTTGGGTGTAAGTAGATCCTCACCTCTTCTTGGAATCTGTGTATCCTACTTCAGTGAAGAGCAGATTGATTTTCATTTATTTTTTTCTTGGTTGTACATGATGCTCTAATAAGCATGGGGTTAAAATATCAATACTGGTAAGACTGAAGTCAGGCTGAAGTCAGGGTTTGGATGTAGGTGTAGATCTGTAGTGACTGAGGCGGCCTCAAGCCTCTCCTCCTCAGTGGGTTGTGTGGCATCCTTCCTGCTCCAGCAGGACACAGCTCCCCACTTCAGGCAGCAGATACGGAGAACATACTGTCCCATCCCAAGCTCTGCACGTTGCAGATTCTCTCTGACAGTTTTCTATATCTTCTGGGGAAGCAAGCACATTCACTGGAGGCAAGTGCGCAGCCTGTAGGCAGAGATGTCTCACCGTGGAAGTGGGTCTAGCTGGCCCCTGCAGTAAATCCACGCTCAGACAGTTCATGAGTAGTTTGCTGTTCTAGGTCGATTCCAGCAGTGTTACAGTACTACAGCCTGGTTTCTAGAAGTCTACTGGAAATTAAATAATTTGTTCACCTTGGAGATTTCTTTACACTCAGCTTTGGGCTGCAGTAATAGTTCTAATTCATAAATGCCGCAGTTTTGATTTGTCCAGGTCTCTTAATTTTATTAGCTGATTTCCTGCTTCCTTTATGGCTCACTGTCAGCGTACAGGCAGAATGATCTGGGAGGGGCAGATGAAGACTAGAGAAGTGGGAAGTTTGTTTACACATGTCTGCCAGAAGATGTTTTGCTGTAGATTTACATTTTGCATATATTGATAAATTCATTTTATATTAGAAACAAAAAAATAATCCAGTCTAACAAAGAAAGCAACAAAACCAAAATCCAAATCCTTAAAATTAAGAATTCCACTAAGAGGCACTTGCGTTGCTTACAATGAAAAGAAAAATATATTTAGGTACAGCACAAGCTTACTTTAGATACATTCGTAATTAAAATAACATGTTACCTAAATTTACTTGCTTCTCATATGTGAGGATGTTATAGGTGCTAGGGAATGACGCATTATTTATATGTGGAAGAGATAACTGATATTTCATTGCAGAGAAGGAGACTGGTGGGAAGCAAGATCCATTGCTACGGGAAAAACAGGCTACATCCCAAGCAATTATGTAGCTCCTGCAGACTCCATTCAAGCAGAAGAGTAAGACATCACATCCTTTCAGTCTCTTCCTATCCATTCTACGCTTTGTGCCCTGTGGTGACACCATTCCCTTAATTCTGTATATGTAACATACAAGGGTAAGGTAGAGTAATACTACTAATTAAAGGATAGAAATGCTACTTGGATGATGTTAAAGGTGTAATTATTAGTAAATGTAAGATACACTCATGCAAATGTTTTATGCCTGTTACTATATATTGACTAAAGGATAAAGGACAGGAGAATACAATAATGAAGGTAAGAATTGGGGGATGTACATTGTGATTCATATAACACAAAAATAATGGGTTAAAGAGTTCACACACCACCAGCTCTATGTTTTTATTCTTATTTTTGCTTATAGAATCATAGAATGGTTAGGGTTGGAAAGGACCTTAAGATCATCATTATGAGGGACGCCTCACACAAGACCATGTTGCCCAAGGCTCTGTCTAACCTGGCCTTGAACACTGCCAGGGATGGAGTGTTTACCACTTCTTTGAGCAGCCCATTCCAGCACCTTATCCCCCCTCACATTAAAGAGCTTCTTCCTTATTGCTAACCTGAACTTGCCCTGTTTAAGTTTGAACTCATGACCCCTTACTACAGTCCCTGATGAAGAGTCCCTCCCCAGCATCCTTGTAGGCCCCCTTCAGATACTGGAAGGCTGCTATGAGGTCTCCACACAGTCTTCTCTTCTCCAGGCTAAATGGCCCAAACTTGCTCCGCCTGTCTTCATACAACAGAGATGCGTAGAGAAAAGTGATTACAAGGTAGGGTCTTTCAAAGCTGCCCATGCATAGCTCATTAAATCAAAACTCCTAACAGATTTACAGCATGTTGTTCCACTATTTTTCTTGGTAACAATCTTCAGCATTAAAAATTCTTGATTCTGTTTAAGGATTAAATTCAACTGCACTGAAGACTTTGTTTAACCTACTTATTTACCTATTTAACGTACTGATAATGGGAGACAGGGAGATAGATGTGACACTGTATAAAAAAATCAAATATGACTTTTTCACACAAGTTCTAGGCATCAAGAACATTTGCATAACAAATGCAGATTTTAACTTACGCAGTTTTAATACCATGCCTATCCTATAGGTTCTCCATGGTGCTTGTGCTTTATTATTTTATAATCAAACACTATGCCCCATCTTAGCGACTACCACTGGCCAGCCCTCAATGGTTTCAAAGAAATGCATCAATACAGAAATTTATGTATGTGCGCTTGCACGCCGCATGCATACATACACACACATTTTACTAGTTCTTAAAGACCAGATGTTTACTAAGAAGGTTTAGCCTATATTTCAAAGAATACACAGAATACATTTGACCTACTTTATGCTTACAACTAAACCATACTCTTAGTTTCAGTGCAATCACAGCTGTCACCTGCATTAAAAATAACTGCACTGATGTGGACAAGGATTAGCAAACAAAGATTAACAAGGTAGCATCTTCTTTCTGCTCCATAGCTTTTGGGGAAAAAACTGTAATCCAGTTGAAACAGCTAATGTAGTCATCAAACAAGGGTTCTTCACTTATTTGTAGATCTTTGAACTGTTCTGAGTGGACTTCCCATGCTATAACATTATTAGCTGTCATAGTCCTTCCTCCCCCGCTTTGCTACTGTTTATTTAGACTGTGTTGTTTCCAAGAAAGACTTTCTCTTATGAATTCATTCACAGCCAATGTGGATCAGCCCTCAGGTGCTCCAGCAACACAGATTAGAAACACTGTTTGTGAGCCATACGTCAAGAGATCTCTGTTCTTGAAACCCTTACTGGTCAAAAGCTGCTAAGGTCCCCATATGGGTTTTTTGGCATATGTCTGTCATAAGCTCATCAAAAGGTTACTTCAACATGCTGGGATTTGAAAACCACTCATTATGCTAACAGTGTGAGGATTCAAAATTCTCACAGGAATTATGAACATGATGCATAGCAAGCATAATCAGAAAAACTGTCAGTGGTACTTTCGTTTATAATTAGGAGTTATGGCTTCCCCCCCATTTTTTGTTAAGAAAAAGAAGAGTTTACTGAACTATTTCTAACACACACATACATATAGCAAAACTGAAAGGCTCCAGAATTACATCATTGCACACTGTACAAAAAGCATCTGTTTAGTAGAAGAATCAACAGCTATGCTTATACAATAAACTCTAACGCTCTCTTTCTAAGATATAAACACAACAGACCAAAGTTCAAATTGTTTAATTTCTTCTACAAGCAGCACGGAAGCAAAAACCATTACCAGAGATGTAAGTTTGTCCCCCTCCAAAATTCTGCAGTATTTTGAGAGATATGTTGGGATTTTTTGTTTTGACTTTGTTGTGGGGTTTTTGGGGGACTGGTTTTTGTTTTGGGATTTATTTTTTTTTTTTTTTTTTAAGCAAAGCTTAAAACAATGTATAGAATGATGCATTTTATATAATTACTTCAGCATGTAACAGGGCAGCTTGCATGACAAGGGGGCAAGAAACTCTCCTGTAGGCAGTACAGGACTGCATAAAAATGGTCACAAGGTGCCACAGGATTAAAATAATACAGGTATACAATACAACATACAAATGTGAGATTTGGGGGTGGGGGTTGGGGGAGGTAAGGAGAAAGAAAAGTACACCATTCTGAAACTCCAGTGAGAGCTATCCTACCTTCCTACCTGCTCTTCAGTATTTCAGTCACCTTCATTTCTTCCTACCTACAGACAATTAGAGTACAAATTCACTTTCTTAAGTCCCATAATGTAACTTCCCTTAGCAAGTGATGTTTCTTTATTTTTAATGTTTCACAAATAAATATGCATTGCTATTAATCTCTATTGACTATTCAGAAGTTGCCGAATTCAAATGTAACCTTTTCAGTATTTTGGCAACTTCTGTATTTTGCTGAAATGTTCAAGAACCATGCCCTGGCTAATAATAATAAAAAAAGAATATCCTTTTGGCAAGGTTCCTATAGCCATGAAGGTCAGATTGAAAGAAAAGATGGAACAACAAATACAGCTGAAATCCCATAGCAAAAGCAAATCTCTACATAGTAGAAGAGCAACATAGTAGAAGAGGAACACATTAAAACTCATCTGGCTAGAGAACTCCTTTATTTGCTTCTGGAGGTGATATCTAATATTGCATCACCTAAAGACAAAAAAGGTCTCTAAGGCAACACCATCACCTATTGTGACACATTTATTGCCTGCATGAGATTTGCAGACTTTAGTTCCATGCCTAACAAACACTTATTTACATCTTAAAATCAGAGCCTAAACTCTTCAGAGTATTTTTGTGGAGCTCTAAATAGTACAGATCAGTATATACTTGTGCCATTCTTAAATGGTAAGGTGAAAATCCATGAACACCTACCAGACATAGTTTACCATAGAACCAGTCTTCTTCCGTAAGACACATGTAAGCAAGCATGGGCTATGACATAAACTAGATGGAGAATGGCTCTCACCAGTACAGAACAAATACTTCTAGTGCATTTTGAGAATGCTTAACTGCTAACAGTTTTTTTTTTTAATCTGTTAATTTTAAAGATATGCCTAGTCCTGCTCTTACAGAGGACTGCCCGACGATGTTTCAGACAGACACCTACAGTGATGGCATGTAAGGGAAAGATTTGGTCACAACTGTTTCCTGGTGGCCACTGTTTCCTGCTTGGAGCTGAAAATAGACTGCACTTCCATGCTTACAGCAGGAGTGATCAGCACCTGTCTGGCTGCAACAAATTCTGATGCCCATCTCAAGCAAGAAGTCTGGGGAAAAGGAGGAGGGTTAGTTTTCTTCTGAATTACGCATTAAACGCACTTCCTCAAAAACACTGCTGAAATATGCTGCAAGGCAGTATCAAAAAGCTTGTGTTCTTAATACTGGCTCAATCATTTAGTTTCCCTTCTTGTGAGTCAAGAAGCATAACATATATTCTACTGTATTTTATTTAAAGGTAACATAGCACCTTGACTCTAACTGAAAAAACACCCCAAAGCAGATTTGCAAAACCTACTTTTTACACCAATTAAACATGTGAATTAACAACTACATGAATTGATTTTAGATGTAAATGATTTTTTATATTAAGATTCCGTACATATCAAAATGCAGTTATATATAAGTATTAAACCCCAAATGCTCAAGTATTCAACACATCTGAAGTCCAAAACTCAGTAATTCAGTATTTATCCTGTTTTCCTTCAGTACATCTTGGTCTGAGCCAAGGTATTAGCGTATGCGTTCAAGAATTACAGTGCAAAAATCATTTCCCCATCCCTGAACAAGAAGTATAAATACACAAGACAGAACAAGTTATGCAGGCTTTTTTTATACAACCTATTTATAGAATAGAATTTGAGAGACTTACTGTATTTATATGGTATTTAACGGTCTATTTGCATATCTGAATGATATACAAAAACTGTTGTAAACAGATTTCCTGTCGCAGAGAGGAAAACATACTACATGTAACAAAATACATTTACATATCTTATGTCACAAATCTTAGAATAAACAAAGACTTTATAAATTCTGTCTACCAAACCTCCTCAACCCTACAAAAAGCATAATTTGTTGAAGAAACTGATTTCAGAAACATTCACTTTACATCTTATGTTAATCCAGTTTCATAATATGCACACCACCACTTTGGGTGCCTGTCAGTTTGAACTCAAACAGCTATGTATCTGTTTAGCTGAAGATATTGGAATAGTGAAATAGAGCGCTTCTTAAAATTGAAAAATGTTTAAAGTCACTTTTAGTTTAATGGAGAGAAGTGTAAGCTTCTGTACAGACATAATCTAAGAAGAAAACACCTTTTTCACTTAAAAAAATTTCAAAGTAAGAATGCCACTCAAGAACTTAGGATATCTCAGATTTTTAATAAAATATTTCAAGCAGAATGGAATGAAGAACCAGAAAGCAGTTGACATGTGACTTATATGCTGACTAGCAAGGAGTTTTGCATTGGATAGTGCCCAAAAGACTAATAATTCTATCATTAAATACATAAAAAAAAACCAGAAGAGGCATGATTATTATTCTAAAACTAACAGTATTATCTTTAATTCTTTCTTTGTTAAGACAAAGACAATTCAGTCATCAACCTTTTATTCAAAAAGTTTATTTGTCAGGTTTTATTCAAAAGATTAGGATCATATTTATTCAGCCAGAAAACACAGATCAAATCAAACCTAGGCAGTTCTTTAGAAAACCTTCTAGAACTTATTACGAATAAATATTTTGGAATAATAAATAAATCTCTTGCATTAAGAAACAGATTTCCACAAACTTAAACTACTACTACTTTGACAGCCAACTGCAGAAGTGGTAGTTCTCTTGGAGGTTTTGAGTGCAGGTTGCAGGGCAAAAGCCAAGGCTGCTGGACTATTCTTACTGAAGTTAGTACCACACAGGACACAAATTCAAACTCTTTACTCTCTGTCCGAATTTGAAGAAACAACATTTTAAACTTATAAGTCTAAATAAAAATGAAAATAGTACAACTGTCCAAGCAAAACTATTAGAGCTTTAAAAGGCTTTGTATTTAATCACCAAAGAGAAATTTGCTTACAAGCTCAGAAATTTGGAGGTACATCGGTGGCCTGGGAAATAGAAACAAGTCAATAAAAAAATGTCATTGCAAAATTATCTCACACTGTTTGCATGGAAACCTCTTGGAAAATGCAGCAGTTAGAATCATGTTTCAACATTTGTGGCTTGTGGATCAGATTTGCTACAACTCATTGCATTCAGATGGGCATATGAAATGAAAAATTGAGGAGGAAGTTTAAGTGACCTAAACTACATAACTTCTGAGTATATCAAGACATCAAATGCTACAGTTAGATCAGTGAAAATAGGATGGTATTTTCATGAAAGTCAAAATTATTTTGAATTAAACACATAACATCCAATAACGTGTCTTACTTTATTCTTGCAGAAACATAACCAGATGACCTTAATTAACCTATGCTCTGGCAAAGTACAGAAGAAATCTTAATCCCATTTTCTCAAACACTGGCAGCAGTTTGATGTTAAACAGTCCACCTCTACCATGCTGCTCTAAATCTCCTTTGCTTTAATGCTCTCATTAGTCTTGTAACATCTACCACAGTGCATAGCATATCAGCCTAAAACTTCTATTGTTCTCAAAATTCTACTTACTATTTGAAAGGTCTCATTATTTTGAATTAATACATGAAGAAATTATCATTCCTCTCTTAAGACAACTGCTTTAGACAGAAAATTAGCAAAACAGAATAAGCCCAAGCCAGGCTGCTATTTGTCTGTTCTCCTCTGTTCAGCATTTCTATTTTCCAGAGTTGTCAACCTGGATTTAGTCCTAAATTGTTCAGTAATGCTCGCTTTCCCTCAGTTCCTCAATTATCCCATTTGTTTTATTTTCTGATTGATCCTGTTTTCATCTTACTGGTTGGAAAATGCTGTAAACTGTCCAGGTTTTTATGTAACACTGTCTGGCTCTTAAACAATGTCAATTTTCATTCCTGTAAACCAATCTCAGCCAAAACTCTGCAAGCTGTCACTAAAAAGCTCTTGATTGATTTATTTTCTCATACAATGAAAATATTCATTAGGTCTGAGACTAAACAAAAAGAACAAATCTGAGCACAGATAGTGACAAAAGACATTATTTTTAATGGTATATTTGGAGAGCATACCATACTGTCTAAGCATACTGTTTAAATCAAGGAATGAGACTAGTATTCCAGAGCTGATCAGTTAATCTTTTCATTCAGTACTGTCACACTGTTAACAACAGACCTGCAGTTGCACAGAACTTTGTATATCAAAAAGCCTGTAAAAATTTTCAAAGAAAAATTCGGACTTGGGCTAGCAATGAGCACAGCAAACAGGGTAACGCAATAAATTTGTTCCACAAGGAGACAGAAACAGAGAAAAGGTCTATTACATCTTGGCCTTTCCACTCCCTCTCTTCCCAAGAAACCCTATGAAAAGCAGCCATTTGGAAACTGGTGAATAGATGCAACTGATGCATCTATGGATGACCTTGTAAGACACATTAATATATTGTTTGAAACATCTACCTGCAAATATAGAATGTATATTTGAAACAAATATCTGCAAACTACAGAAGACATAACAGCATGGAATTACTAAAAATAAACTTGTCCTCTTGACCTCATAGAAATATTCAAGACAACAGATTGGAAAAACAAAAGCAAAACCTGCCACTATTTCCTCTTCTCCATACTCACACACAAAGAAATAATTAGGCTGTAAAACTGGCTAAAAACACAGGATTAGTCCAGAGTTTCTCTGCTCTTGTGGAAATTATTCACTATTTCAGTACTACACATGTAAACTACCTAAAGCAGAATACTAGTACTCATATCATAATTCAAATGCTTAGGTGCTAAATGATAGATATTTAACCCTTGGTAATTTTAAAGATCTTCATTTGGGATCATTTGGAGTGGAGGGGGTTAAAACTGTTCATGGTGATTAAATAATAGAAGTGTAAGTGAAAAAATGCTTCCCCAGTAATAGATTTTTTTTTTCCCTTTAACTGCCAACCTTGTTTTCATAAAATTTTATGGAATGTTAGTTCACTGAATATGCCAGTGTATATAAAATCTAAATTGTATGATAATATTCGATACATTCAATCAAAATAGTCAAGTAAAGCGCATGGTGTCAGCTTCTGGAGAGTCTGAACTTCAGTGCAGCCTTTATGTTAGGAATCAAAGGGAAGTGAAAAATGGTGCAGTACTACCTAGTCTAAAAAGGTCCTGATCAAGAGCTAGTTGTTAAATAGTCCATGATGATTTGTTAGGAATATTAAAAAAATGAAGGAAACAATGAAATTAAATTAGTAAATTTCTTGTACCTACAAGAATATTATTTCAGTACTAAACATGGAAGATACATTTATATAAAGTAACATGGCTAAATGATCTTTAAGAAGAGGTTACAATATTAAAAAAACAAAAAATAAAACAAAAAACAAATAAAAAATAAAATAAAAAAACCCCAAACAAACAAACAAACAAAAAATAAAACAAAACCAAACCAACCAACCAAAAAAAAAAAAAAAAACCAACCAAATCACAAAGCCTAGAGGATTTTGTGACACTGGAGAAATAGTTGATCATCAGCAGCTCCTACTGCAACAGTTTAAACATGAAGTGTTCTTAGTGTTTTGAATGGCATATATACAAGAACTAAACTTGTATGTATGTGTGAGGGAAAACACACTCCTACCTAAATTAAAGGGATTGGAGGAAAGAACTATCACTACTTTTCCAACATGTCAAAAACTGTAAAATTAAAACTTCACCACCCTCTCCTCCCTCATCTACCAGCACTACTGCTGATCTAAGGAGAGACTTCTCCCCTTGTTCAGTACAGACCTCAACAGTGAGAATCACAGAGATAAGTCCTACACACAGGGAGTGACTCCACTTCTGCATGGGGACACGGATACTTGTAGACATACAACAAAGAAAGATGAGGGACATGAAGCAGTAACTAGGTAATGTTTCTTCAGCCTAGGCTCCGGCCAGAACAAAGCCACGTTTGAGAGACTTCACAGGCAGCAGTTCACAGCCCTGAAGCAGCAGCGATTGAGTCATCACAAAACAGACTGACCAGCTGGATCTCAAACGAGAAAGGAGAAGCAGCAAACACACTGTGCTGCAAATGCTTATGATGCTAGCACCAAAGCAAGGAAACAGAAAACTAGATTTAAACAACTGTTTCATTTGCAAAGTGTCAGATTTCCTGTTGTTCTTCAGTCACAGAGCTGGCCACCATACCTGCTTCTACATATGTCCTGGTTAGTCTTTAACTGCCAAAACTCCCTGGCACCAGTACTGCAAACTTCCTGCTCTCCCAGCAGCTATCACTGCAGGTATACATATATATCTATATAATCAGCTAATATTCCTTATTATGCAGAAATGTATTCTGTTAAACACTATCCCAGAAAATTTTATCTGAGCCATGAAGCAAAGAAACATAAAGCATTATGACTCCTTCAAAATGTTGAAAGAACAGATTATCTCTAAAGCAGGAAGAAAATGAGAGCAAAACCATGTAACTTCCTCAATGAAAAGATTTACAATGGATACATAAGAGCAAGGTGGATAATAAAAGTCAACCTAAATTAGACATCACACACACTGCTCCTGGGGTTACAGAGGATAGAATGATTTTGAAAATATCTGCATAGAGATATTTTCTTGTGCAATGCAAAGCTTCAGAAAGTTCTCTTTCCATGACTTGGATCCCATGTTTAACATCAAAATGTTAAGTTACAGAGAACTAACAGGAGTTTGCAATTAATCCGCCTCTTTGCAAGCAGGCATACAGCAACATTTTATATCAGAAAACAAAAATCACAGGCATCACCAACACATAAGATCAGGGGAAAGTCCTGAAGAACTTTCACACAGAAAGACACTTTTTTTTCCTTACAGAAAGAAACAAGAGTTGCTACAAGTGCAATGAACACTTCCCTAGGCTAATTTCTGGGGTTTATTCAACAAGACTGTATCTGACTAGAAAAAGCTTAATTGAAAAAGAGAACTGGTGCACTGCAGCAGCATTCCCACTGTCCCCCACTAACTAGGCCACCTATGTGGAAGAGCACGCACACCCTTAATAAACTCTGAGGTAATGGACCAGGGCAGCAGCGCAGCGCTGACTACGGCTGGAGGCCTAATTTCAGGTTTCAAAACTCCGCACAGAAACGCAGGCCCATCGCTCATCTCAGCTACAAGAAAAGCAACTTCGCAGCAGGGCGTGCCGCAGCCGCCCAGGTCAGCCTTCCCCTGGGGCTCCTTGCTACTGTAAGAAATAGGGGGAGAAAAAGGGGAGAGCAGCAAGGAGGCACACAAGGACCCGGTAACGCAGATGAACACAACCCAAGGGCTATAGCGTGCCCCAGCGCGGCTGCCGGGCGCAAGGGAGAGATGGCGCAGGTGAAGAGGAACGCCCGACCGCCCCCGTGGAAGCGCTGGAACAGCGGGTCAGCTCCCCTCAAAGGGCCGGGATGAGAGAAGCCGTGGGGGCAAACAATCCTCCCGCTGAACGAGCGCAGCCCGGAGGGGTGGGAAGGCGCCCGCCAGCGGGCGGGGCGGCGGTGGGAGGTCGGGCTGGGGCTTCCCTCTCCCAGGAGGAGGGTTTCCGACCCCGACCCCGCTCCCCACCGCGTCCAGTATCGCTCACCAGAAGAGCAGGTTGGCGCAGACGAAACCGCCCAGGCTGTGGAGGGGCCGCTCCCAGCTCAGCGCCGCCGCGATGCAGCAGCCCACAGCCAGACCCGTGTCCCCCAGCAGAGCCGGGGCCCCGCCTGACAGCTCGGCCGGCCCGGTCTCCTGGGCTGCCGCACCTCGCTCCTCGACAGCCTCCGTCCGCTCCTGCCCTCTGCCACCACGCTCCCCTCCCGACTCCGGCTCCGCGCCGGGGAGCTGCGCGCTCGCCATGGCTCGGTGGCGGCGCCCGGGCTCCGCTGGGCGGGGCGGTGCTGAGGCGGGGTTGTGGCGGGGCGCGCTGCGGAGGGCGGGGTCCGCCGCGCAGCCGTTCACCGCCACGCCCCGCGCACCGGGAGGCTTCTCTTCGGGCAGGTGCCGCGAGACTGCGCCTGCGCCTGGCAGGTGCCGAGGGGCGGTGCTTGGTGAACGCGCGTGGCGGCGTGAACGCGCGGAGAGGGGAGTGCGTGCGGCCGCAGGGCAGTTGTCCGGCTGCGCGCACAGAGCGGCAGCGCCGCCATTACCGCCGCCGCGGGTCGTGTACCTCCTCACACATGCTTCCCTCTACACATGTCCCCTAACCCCCTCCCCTCACACACACACCCCCACGCACCCGTTCCCTACAGCACCCCCTTAATAACCGTCAAGCAATGCCTCGCGTTCCCGTCCCGCCTGTGCGGCCCTTGGAATGGCAGGTGGTGGGTTTATGCGAGGAGCAGGCGCTCCAACTGCCTGTGCCTTCTGGTGGTGGGGCGCTCGCCCAGGTTGCACAAGTGAGCAGGGAATGGTGGTGGGGGGTTTGGTTCCCTCCTGGGGAAAGCTGGGAAGCCAGCAGATTTGTCGGTTTGGGAGACGGCGTGGGGTGAAACCTGCCAGAAGATGTTACTACTGAGGCCCCTTCTTCATCTTTTCCTTGTGTATATACCACGGCCAAGCAGAAGCCTGCAAAATCCTAAAAAGAAAGGAAGTAAATTGTTGCTGTCACAGCGCTAGGAACTTCTGAGACCGTGAATGAGGCTGCAGGGGTTTCATGCATTCCATCCATATCGTAAGTATCCAAGAAATGTACTTGAAAATCCATACTGTGTTGTCCTGTCATCTCTACTGCTACATTCCTGGTAAGCCTCAAGGTCAACATGGGAGCTTGACACTTCCCTCTAATGTGGTGGTGGGCATAATAGCTAATGTGAGTACTGGGGAACTGAGTTCTGGGAGCATGAGAAATGGTGCTCAATCATTCTGCTGCTGAGCACAGCCAAAAGTGGAGTCAAAGAACGTGTCTCGGTGTAAACTGTATTAATTTTAATAATTTTACTGTAAGAGCAAAGTAACAAAAATAGAAGAATAATTTTGGATTGGAAGTTAACATCTGTTTCTAGCTTAATTGAGGACCCCGTTAGCTTGGGGTTTTTATGGGAACAGGAGTGATACTCACTTGGTACTAGTTGAAGGTTAACATGCCTTGTTTTCTCTGAGGTAAAAGCAAAGTAAGATCACAAAATTTACTAAGTTGCAGTGTTGAATATGGGTTGCAAATCTGCTCTGTTTTGATCAAATGACCGTATGAAGGAGTTTAGTTACTTCCCTGATTTCACTTGCTCTATACAGTGTATGAATTGTACCCGAGAGGAAACATACAGGACGCTATTCTACATAATTAAAACTTTTCTAAAGGACATTTTAATTTTATACTGATTTGTTGTACTACTGTGCTCTTACCTCTAAGAACCAGGCAGAATAATAAGCCCAGCTAAAAAGTGATTGAATATTGTGTTTGAATGTCTGAGAGCAAAAGGAAAGAGAAGCTTGCTGAAGCAACTCAAACACACAGATAGAAAAGAAAGGAAGTAGTTGCAGCAAGACTGGAGAAACACTTTGCTCTTTTGCTTTGGTTTTGTGCTGATGAATAAAAACTGCCTTAAAAAGGTGGTCAAAACAGGTTGTTCTCACCGTGCTGGAAAACAGGCAGATGCCTCATATGTGTGCTGGTGATTGTTTATGGTTACTGAGCACTCCTGGTGTCACTTGAGCATGTGATGCTTCTCTCGGGTGAGTGCAGTGGCTTCCTGCAGGTACCAATTCCCTGGTTTTGAGAGTGGCAGTGCAGGGAATCTTAGTAAAACCAGCATCTTCTCACAAGGAAAAAGGGGTAACAAGAGGAGTACAAATGAGGGAGTTTTTCCTATACTTATTCTTCTCTTTTTTCAGGTCACTGTAGGGTGCTGTGTTACCTGTGCCAAGCTGCTGTTCTAGCGAGCACTGTCCGTAACTTGCCAAAGCCACCCCCAGCTTAGCCAGTGGCAGATTGCTTTCCCTTGCTAGCATTCAGTTACTTCAGTCATATGGACTGTCCTGTCCAGCATCTTAAGACCAGCTGACTGCAAACAGTTACAAGGTAAGCATGAAGAGAAGTCAGGTTTTCCTTTCCCACTTTTGAAGTGACCATGAAATACTTAGCCCCAGAAAGGACACTGTGGGTAAATTGTTTAAATTTTGGTTTAACCAGCAGTAGAAAATGGCAACAAAATCCTATGTCCGTAAGGATTATAACCATGTCAGGTTTCAGGTGATCCTTCCTTACCAATATGACACTTAGAAGAGCAACCAACCAACCAAACAGAACATTTGAGGACGATTGTGTGCTCACTCCACCATCATTTGTACTCTGTGCTGTACTCCCAGTCACCGGAGTTAACAGAAAAGGGGAAATGGAATCTGAGAGGGGAGAATGAGGTGGAATTTCAGTGATCACGGTAGATTACAAGATACGGGAACTCTTTCAGATTTTGGTTAAACTTGCATCCAGTCTAGATTACTGGCCTCTGCTTTCCTGACCTGGGTCGTGAAGGATATGAACAGAAATTAGAGAAAAGTTCTTCCAGAATAGGTTTTGCAACTTAGCTAATGGCTAAATAAATAAATAAATAAATGCTTCAAGTACTGATGGATGTGAGCTCTCTCTCCTTTTTACACTGTTGATAGTTCTTGGGCTGGGTTTATATAAATGAGCTTACTGAGAGCACTCTGGTATAAACATTAGTGTGAAAGAAGAGATGGATGATTCACTCCCAGCTGTTGGAAATTTAGATGTCTTTTTCAGAAAAATATAGTAGGAAATACATTGTCTGTCTTTGAACTTTCTTCATTTTGATGTTTTGCCTGCCAAGATTTAAAAGGTTTATGTGCAGTTTGTGAGCTTGTGCTGGGAAAAATTAGGACTACCACCCAGTGCACAGTTGCACATGTGAAGTGTAATGCCCAAATTAGGTTAGGGACTGCGCTTCTGGTGTCAGAGTAAATGATGGATGAAAACTGAGGAGAAAGCTTTGTAAACAGTTGTATCAAAGAAGCTTATGATTATCAAAGCATTCTAATGCTTCTGAAACATGTTTGAAAATTCTGATGTCAGCATAGAGCGACATTGCTGAATTCAATTGAGGATTCCAGCTCAAAATGGTATGATTTTTCTTTCCCTGTTTTTCTTAAAAAAAAAAACAAAAAAACCAAAACAAAAAAAACCCAAGCCCAAAAAACCAAACTCAAACAAACAAACAAACAAAAAAAAAACCCTACCAAAAAAAACCTCCAAAAAAACCCCAACCCCCAAAAAACCAAAACCATCTTGTTTTGGTGGGAATGCCCACCAAAGCTGCTTTATCACTCCCCTCCTCAACTGGACAGGGGAGAAAAAAATGTAGCAAAAGGCTTGTGGGTTGTGTGAAGATAGGGACATATCAATCACCAGTTGCTATCATGGGCAAAACAGACCTGACTTGTGGAAATTAGTTTATTACTAATCAAAGCAGAGGAGCATATTGAGAAATAAAATGAAATCTTAGAACACCTTCCTCCACCCTGCACTTCTTCACTCATGACTTTACCTCCTCCCCCATAGTTGTGGGGGTTGTGATCAGTTCATCTCATGTTCTCTCTGCCACTCCATCCTCAGGGGAGGACTCCTCACACTTTTCTCCCTCTCCAGTGTGGGGCCCCTCCCACAGCAGACAGTCCTCCACCAACTTCTCCAGTGCGAGTCCTTCCCATGGGCTGCAGTTCTTCATGAGCTGCTCCAGCGCAGGTCCCTTCCATGGGTGCATCCTTCAGGAACAGACTGCTCCAGCGTGGGTCCCTTCCGTGGTGTCTGTTGCTCTCACAATATTCTTCTCTCTCTGACTGCTGTTGTTCCTGCTGAGTAACTTTCCCCTTCTTGAATATGTTACCTCATAGTCACTAACACCATCACTGGTGGGCTTGGCATTGGCCAGTATTGGGTCTATCTTGTAGCCAGCTGGCATTGGCCCTGTCAGACATGGAGGAAGCTTCTGGCAGCTTCTCACATAATCCACTTCTGTAACCCCATTGCTACCAAAACCTTGCCATGCAAACCCAATACAAACTACCTGGTGGTACAAGATGAAAAATAAAACAGAAGTAACAAAATTATATGAATGTTGCTGCTGCTTCTTATCAACAAATGTTACTGTTTGGTGATTTTTTGTTCCTTCACTGGTAGGTTATGCTTCTTCTTAATCCCTGTTTAGGACCTGAGACAAAGGAATTTAGAGAAGAAAATGTGTGTTGACAAACTCAACAGCTATGGCCAAGCCAGTTAAGAAACCACTTAAACCATTTGTTTTTAGCCCAGAAATACTATTGTACAACAATCTGGTTAAAAATGTATACAATAATTTATACCATAGGTGTTCAACACCAAACTATGTTGCTCTTTTGTCTGTTTAATCATGCCATGTAGAAGATAAATGATTGATTTTTGTCAGATCTAATTCTTGACCTAATTACTATAATCTTTTAGATAGCATTATCTGCTTGAATATGTATGGTAGAGAGTCAATAATGACTTTATAGATTTAGCTCCACTCCTTAGTCAACTCTATCTGAGAGGAGGCCAAGCAGGCCAGCAACTTTTTCTAACCCAGCAATTGCTTAGAAGTAAGGTTTTAGAGGTAAACTCATGCAGGAGCTGTCATTGGCAAGGAAGAATTAAAATTGCTGAGTATCAGCAGGTTTGTACATTAGTCTTTTGGCTTTATTTGTAGGGAGAGGGATCTAAACAAAACTATTAGTCTTGTGGTAAAACTATACAATGCCTTAACTATTGCGGAGAAGAAATTATATGTATTTGATTATTAAATTAACTTTATGAACTTAGTTTTTAGATGCATGCTACATGGGTGATTTGTCAAGAGTTGATGTTGGACACTGTGCTTTCTTTAAAAGCTGTAGCTCAAGAGAGCGTGGCTCTCAAAATGGGAAGCAGCATGAGGAACACAAAACCGAGAACAGTTGAGCATGGAGAGAGTGTGTTTGCTGTGCGAGTAGCCAGAATTGCATTCCCAGCTGCTGTCAGGGAGAGGGCTACAAATTGTGGTCTCCACAGCTAAGGCTGGATGAGAGCAGTGGATGTATCAGCATGCTCTGGCAAGGGATAATAGCAAAGAGGTAATTTCACTTGAGTGTACAAGGTAGAAATTCTTGGCAATCTGTGGAGAGGACAGTTAGGTGTAATGTTGGGTTTAGCAAACTGTCAAGTTTCTAGTGGGGATGGGGGATAAGGTAATGCCTAGCTAGAGAAAACTGGATTGTGGCTCCATGCCTGGAACTGACAGTGGCAGCATGTAGGGGAAATACTCTCTCAGGAGGGGGCGTGTATGAAAAGTTAGGGGAGTGTCTTTCAGAGGCAGGCCCCGTTATATAGGAATTTCCCAGAGTGCACATAAGATCCTTCCTTATAATTGATAAAACACATCTTGAAGATGGGATTTCATCAACATCTACTGGTTTTGATTTTAATTTTGGCACAATCAGATGGGAGGATGTTTGTGATGCTATTGTTGGTCAGTTGTAAATATCAGGAGTGTGATTCAGGGCTGCCAATGCGTGTGAGTGACTAGCAGCAGAGGAAAAAGAAACCGTGAAAAAATAGGAAGTAATCTAAAAAGTTTGAAAATTGCTGCTTTAAGATACGGAATAAATGAATTCTTACAAAAAATGAGTAGAAAGGTGGTAAAAAGTTTATTATTAATTTTTATTAAGGGACCGTAACCATATAAATCACTAAGGTTAACAATTTTGTTACTAGGGATGGGCTTGAGATCCTTTTAAATGTTTTCATTAGCAATACAATTGTAAGAACAGTGTATTGATGTGTATGAAGCAAAACTAGGTAAAATAATCCCTAAGGAAGGACTGGATGCTCTTATGGATAGAAGTAAGAGAAATGGCATGTAACAACATGGAATAAAGTATCATATGCTTGAGAACTAATTTCAAGAACTAGTTGGAATCTTGTAAGTTGACTAGATTTGATCCTTTTTCCTCCTGTTTTATCTTCATTGTGCAGAATTTAAAGGATGTTGCTATGAACACGGCTAGTGACATTGTGAGATACAGTAAAGTACTTTCAGTTGATAAGAGTTTTTGACGGTTGTTACAAAGCAACAGTAAGGTGTTTAGAACACTGTACCATCCCCATCTCCTTTGTTTTGTTCCTCTACCCCAGGCTGTTTACTTCTGGTAAAGCGCAGGTAAAATCATGCTGTGGATGGAACAACTCGCTGTGTAGTTCACTTCTTTGGACCGCTGCTGCCCTCTTCTGCTTGCTTCTCGTAGCTGTTGCAGTATGTGTTTTTGACGTGTTGCACCAAAGGGCTTGTGTTCCTTGTAACGTGCTGTAGGAAGTTTTCTCAGTGGATTCCTTAAAGATTAAAAATTATTAGATGTTTGCTAGCAATGCGAGTTTAACTGGCATTAACAACATAGGAGTTTGAAAGAAATAGGGGTAGATGGATTGAAGGGCCCATGAACTAATTGCAAGTGCACCTCCTCAAAATTTGCATCCACCTCGCAGCCCTTTGTGTATATGTGTTTGTGAAGGCATGGTTGTGTCACAGCACGGCTGGTAGCAATATGCCTTTGTCATCTGATGGAGTGAAATGCAGTGGGTTTCTAGGGCTGGCACCACACAAAATTAGTTATATTCAAGTCAGTGCTGTCAACTTTAGTTTGTACCCTTCCATATTTACTTCACAGAGCTGTAAATGATCTGGTGTGCAGCCCCTGTGAGAAAGTCTGTCAGCATTGAAGCAGCTGCTATAGTTCTACCCAAGTGCTGTAAAATGGACTTAGGCCAGCATGACTTGCAATGGTGTGGCATGTCTATGCTACGTGTTTGTACTGGTGTGAACCTGTGTGTACCTGTTACAGCTGCGTGCCTCAGAAATGTGGGGCTTGAAACCTATGTTTCTGATGCAACACTTCTTGGGTGAAGCAATTTCCTCAGCATAGCTTGTGTAATTAAGTTTATTAACAATTCTGGCACCCTGTCAAAGGGATCTATGTGTATTAGCAGGCAGAGGGAAAGTGCTAGACTGAAGCCCGAGGGCATAGGTAGAATTGAGGCATGACCAGCTTTAAGGCGTGCTGAGAAGATGATATCCAGTTGTATTTCCATTGCAGCTGCCACTCCATTTCTAGGCTGGACTGCAGTTTCTGCCCAGCCCTGGCTCTCACAGCATGTCTGGTCAGTGTGGTCCTGGGGCTTTCCTTGCTGCGACTGTATTAGACCAGGCACAGTCTGAGTGTGTGGGAACCCAATGTGTGCTCCCAGATGGTTTTTGACAGGGTCAGCGTGACTGCCTGGGGGTAGCACATCCCTTGGAGCTGAGTGAGCAGCAGCACCACAACTGGGGCCCATCCTGGTCCCGTTCCTGAAGACAGGGATGGGTGGCAGGCAGCTGCACCACCACTAGGTTGCAGGGTCACATAAGCTGAGCACCCCAGTGGCAGCAGAGCATAAACTGCTGCTCTTCATTCTCTCAGAAAATAAGATGTCAGATCCTGAAAACCACAACATGCAGTAAAATTCCACTTCTCGCTGGAGGGACTGAGTAAGGCAGGGTTTTTCTCCTAGAACCCTTTAGCTTCTATTATTCGGTTCTGTATGATTTCTGATGCACTCAACTTACATAGTGCAGCATTTGCAATACTATGGCCTCTCCAGAAGTACAGACCTACTCTTTCTTTTCTAAGTAGTGGTAAGCCTCTATAATATTCTTCACAAACCTTTATTTCAAAACAAGAATAAAAAAAAAAATGTATTCTGTGAGAAGTTCTTCTCCTCTCTTCAGAAAAACTCAAATGCTACCATAATATATGCCAGAGATAATATCTTTCTCAAGCAAGAAATCTCATGTATTCTTGGAATAAGCTTTTCCTGAAGCAAAATAATTTGCAAGAATAGATCATCTCCTCAATCAATTTTTTGAAGATTTTATCCTTTAAGGAACACTGTTCTCACTTCCAAACCCACATATGTATCTACTATGCAGTTATAAACTGTGCATTCTTGCTTGTATCAACAATTATGAAATATTTTACGTGCCTCAACAATAGTAATTAAGATTTGCATGGCAGGTTGGCAGAAGTGGCATGAATGAAGAGAAGCTCTTAGATGTAGTGATAGGCACTTCTGTGTATTGACTAAGAGCAAATATCCCTCCTAATGGTTGACAGCATTCAGAAGTCAGGCAGCAGGTAAATGAATTGGGACTGGAGAAATGGTGTCAGCTTGTGACCCTAAATATGACTGTATATTCCTGTTTTTTTGACCAATTAATGTTGATGTGTTAGGGACTTCTCTGAACCTGTTTACATACAGCACATAGACAAAACTGAACCTTCTTTCTGCACTGGCTGAAATGTATAAATTATGTCATTCCAAGAATGCCTTGCTAAGAGCAGCTTAATTCTTTCTAAATAACTAACATATGGATAAAATCAGAAATATTACAGTCTCAGATACTCAGTGTGTGTGTGTAGCTATACATACCAGAGCTATAGCTCTCCCTTTTTTTTTTTTTTTTGTCTTTCTTAAGTTACCTTTGCTGGGAGAGTGGGAATATTAAATTAGTAGTGTTACTTAGCATTGCGCCTTTAAGGACTGAGGGGTGATGTCATAGAGTGACTAAAAGGATCTGCCAGTTGGAGTAGGGTGTAGGATTTCTCATAGCATGCCTTGTTCTCTATAAAGGCTACGTACACTTGCGAAGGTAGCACATGCTGCACCTACCATGCTGTGGCTGGCTAGTAAAAACAAGCCATCTTACATCAGGGCTACACAAATGGCAAAAGACTGACTTGCACATTGAGTGGAATTGCTCAGCAGTGCTTCCTCTGTCCTGTTGGTGTAATGGACACATATAACATGGTCAAGGAAACCTGCCCCATCCAACCCAAAGCATATGCACTTTGCAAGCAAAAAAATATATATACACACATGTAGCCTACACTTTGTTCCTGGCTTTGCTCCTGAGAAGACAAACAAAATTAGAGCTTTGTTTCAAGTCCAACTCAGTATGAAGTGGAAACATAGCACACCACATATATTTTCTTTATTGCTGGACTTTTTTTATTTTCAGTGATTCTTTAAAGGCTGAGGTTTTTAATAACAGTAAGGTTTTTCAGGTTTCTTTTTTTGCTGTGGACAAAAAGATACCTTTGATCAAAGTTTTGCCTTATATTACAGTATTTCTGTACAAAAATAAAAGTCAAAAATCAGCTTATTATTAGCTGATATTCCCCAATTTATTTACATGGTACTGTCAAGAACCTTCATCAGGCAACCAGGTGAAATAGAGAACTCTGTATTAAAGCAGGTGCATTGTATAACTTTGCATTCTCTAGTCAACTGTGAAGGGCTCTGACCTTTGGCAGTCAGTCTGGGTTGGCAAGTCCAGCCAGAATTATAAAGGGTGATGTCTTTAAAAGGAAGAAATTAATATTAAAAACTCAAGCTGACATTATGGAATATTGAATTGATAATTTCTGTATTAGGGTAGTCTATAAATATTCTCAGCTACATCTCTCTTTATAATACAGCAGATACAGAATGCAGACTTCTGCTACTTATATGGTAATACATATTTGCAATAGTAAAATCAATGTATGAAAATTTTGGAATTTGTTAATAAAACTGCTTATAAAGTAACCATACAATTGTAACAACTATAACTCTGAACTATTAAAATGTACAGAAGGACTGTTTACACCATTGCACATACTTACTCCCTTTGCTTCAAAAGACTTCAGAAATACAGAATAAAATTAATCAAATTTTCCTGACAGCTCAAATACACATGCACAGTGTGCACATCCATGGAAGCAAGGGGAAACAAAATGTTGGTGTCCATCAGGAAGGCTGCCAGCAGCTCTTCAAGAAATATACCTTGCTCTTCTTCCCCTTCTCACATGTGTATAGGCCAGTAGATTAGTGCAGAATGGATGAATGTAACTTTGTTTTCAGTGTTCTGAAAGGTCAAAAAAAAAAACCAACCAACAAACCTCCTCTTTTATCAGCAATTTTAGGTCAATACAAGTTGGGTTTAATATTGTAAGGCACTTATTACTGCTTGTATCGCAGTGGATCAAGTCTTAAGGCATTTGTTACATCAACTGAAGATAATAATGCTTTGGAAAGTTTTGAATAAGCCAGCAGTTCTAGTATGTAACTATTTCAGCTGATTTTCTCATGCCCACCCTGTGGTCTTTCTAAAACAATGTTTGAAGTTATTTTCCGTGGAAACTCCGGTTCTCTGTTAGCTTGTCAACAGACGCTATCATTATCATCAGGTCGTTTTGAGGCCAAGCAGTGGTATGTTCTATTTGGAGCACAGTAGAACTGGTTTTGTTTTCACCTGGAGCTGCCCTGACTTCCATGACTACTCACTGATCGAGAGGTGCTGTAGCGTTTTTTCACGATCATACTGATGTAAGCTTTCATCAGCTTTGCAATGTCAACTACCTGCCAAAAAAGTACAAAGAGCAAAGTTCTTAGTAAGGGAACAACAGTATGTGTATGAATTTCTTTACACATAATGATATAAAACGGTCAACAAAACCCTTTCAACAAAACCCTTTTGCAGTTGAACAAGAATACTCAGCACTTCTACCTATCTCATTGTGTCTTTCCTTTAGCTTTACAGGGATCTTGAATAGATCTGTAACATTTAGAGCAATTACTTAAATTACTAAGTAGCCTGGCTATCAGAACAGGAAGACCACAATAACAAAATTCCTTCTTTCTCTTACCTCACTAGTTTCAAAAAGCAATTCTCTTTCATCCACCACAATCTTGTAGGTGTTGGCAAGCGGTGCACCAAATGACAAGATATGTTCATACTGGAACACCTCCAGAGGCCTTCCTTCCCCACGCTTGTAGACAGACACTGCATCAGCGCTGACTCCAAGCCACAACTCTTGTGGGAATCCCCCTTCTTTACACTAGAGGAGAAAATGTAAGTTAGCAGCAAAGGGAACAGCGAGAGCCACGCAACCCTTACTGTTAACATTCTTGTCTGTAATGATTTTTTGACAAGTGCATACTGCTTATCCCTCTGTGAACACAGCCTTTTACACTTCTCAAACTTGTTTGCAACCCATCAGGCTAGCATTCTGTCCCTCTGTATTTTCTGGTTAACTAGATTTAAATAGTTACAGTGCTTGCTAATGCATGTATGCTTTAATATCTGATTTTTTAACTTTTTTTTTTTTTTTGCATCAGCTGTCTGAGCATTGTGATCCCATGTTTATGGCTTCACTACTTTGTAATGAAATCATCATGCATACAGGATAAATTGTAGTTCGAGTGCTCAGAAGGTCTTACCTCTACGTCAAAGAGCGTTGAGCCATAGCCAGGCCATTCCTTAATCAAAGCCATATACTTTGCCATAGCTTGCTCCTGGTTCATCCTCTGGAGTTTTTTCCATTTGTCAATAATACTAGTCCTGGCAGCTGAGATTTCTTCTTTGACCCACATGTCTAACATCTGATCCTCCTCAACCTTCTGTTTGCTGACAGAGCCACTGCGAAAACTCCTCCGCAATGTTCCTTCAAGAAAGCTGGCTCGTTTCTTCTCAGCCTTCTCTGCTGCAGTAAATGTTTTGGTAGACTGTGTAATGCGAGACTTCAGCTTTTGCAAAGGATAGACTTCCTCCATTTCTGGCACAGTGGTATGCACAGTGTAATCTCCCTGAAGGTACTGAAGACGCAAAGCTGCAAGGACCTGAAGAGTTTCTTCAGGGGCAGGGTAATGTCCTCTAATGACTGCTTCATGAGCCTGTCAAGGGAAAAAAGGTAGCTTTTTATGTACAAACAAGTCTTTGAAAGGACTGAGAGAGAAATAGGAAGTCTATTTACTGCCAGGCAAACCCAGGATCTGAAATAAATGATCCATTAAATAAACTAAAAGTGGTAAATCCCTTGGCAAATGTGTTGAATAGGGTTTACTAGAACTGCGAGGTAACTGAGGAACTTGCGAAATGGGAATTACTGTTGCTAGTACAGCCGCTGGTGAACTCACATATATAAAAGCAACCAAATTACTTAAAAAAAAAAAAAAAAAAAAAAAAAGAAAAGAAAAAGAAGAAAATGTAAAGGTGAGAAAATCAAAATCTAAACATCTGATTGGGAAGAAGCCATCTATGTT
>JBCJKH010044965.1:0-12730 GCA_039877255.1 Loriculus beryllinus
GCCGTTTACTATTGTCCTGTCACTTGCTCCTTGGGAGCAGAGCCCAGCCCCTTCTGGCTTCATCCTCCTATCAGGCAGTTGTAGAGGGCCATAAGGTCCCCCCTGGGCCTTCTTCTCCGGACTGAACCCCCCCACAGGTGCATCAGCCATTCTTCATCAGACTGGTGCTCCAGACCCTGCACCAGCTCCATTGACCTTCTCTGGCCCCACTCCAGCCACTACTCTCTTGCAGTAATGGGCCCAGAACTGAACACAGGATTCCAGGCGCAGACTCACCAGTGCCCAGTGCAGGGGGACAGTCACTGCCCTGGCCCTGCTGCCGCACTGGTGCTGATACAGGCCACGATGCTGGTGGCTTCTTGGCTGCCTGGGCACAAGCTGCCCATGTTCAACTCCATCAATCAGCATCCCCAGGTCCTTTTCCATGAGCAGTTTCCAGCCATTCTTACCCAACCCTGGAGCATTGCAGGGGCTTGCTGTGGCCCAAGTGCAAGACCCGGACTTTGACTTGTGGAACCTCACCCCATCGGCCACAGCCCATGGATCCAGCCTGCCCAGATCTCTCTGCAGAGCTTCCTACCCTCCATCAAATCAACACTCCCACCCAGCTTGGTGTCATCTGCAAATTAACATATCCCAGTATGGAGCAGTATGGACCAGTATGCACCAGTACAAACCAATATAGGCAGCTATGGCCTCAGATATTGCAGTGCTCCCAGTACTTGCAGCAGATGTTCCCGCTTGCAGCCATACTCAACTCCCAATCCCTCTCAGTGCTCCCAGTCCTCCCACTATCTGATGCAATTGCTCCCAGTCCCTCTCAGTCCTTCCCAGTCCCTCCCAGTGCTTCCAGTACCTCCCACAGGTGCTCCTGCTCATCCTCCACTCAGCCTCCTAGTTGGTGCTCTTTTGGGGGCGACACATACACCCCAAATTAGGGACCCCCAGACTCTGGGGCTGCTCCCCATCTCCCTGATACTGTGGGGGAAGGGGAGGTTGGGGGGTTGGGGTGCCCCATAGGGTGTGGTTTGGGGGCAACAAGGAGAGTTTTGGGGTTGGGTGACTTTGGGAGGAGAGCAGTTTTTTTAGGCTACCCCCAGTTGGGGGCCTGGGTGTTTGGTGGGGCCTCTCCAGGATTTTGGATACCCTGGGCTCATTTAGGGGCGGTGGGCCATGGTGATGGGGAGTGTGGGTTACTTTTGTGCTGCCCCGCCTCCCTTTTTGGGGGTCCTGCCTGCTCTTGTAGTTCTTCAAGGAGATTTGGGGGTACCCCAGGAATCTGGAGGGCACTACAACTGCTTTGGGTGCCTCCAGTGCTGTTTGGAGGTACAGCATGGTTTTGGGGCACCGCTTAATTGGGCTACCACTTTTAGGGGGCTATCCTCTCTGGCCCCCTGAATTCACTGCTGAACCCAAAGCAATTTTGGGGTCCAACAGTGGATTTGGGGTCCCAGAGCATTTTGGGGGACCCCAGGGCAGGTGCTGGGAGGACTCCACTTTTCAGGGTACCCCTTTTTTTAGGAGGCTCCTGGCTGCTGGTGCTGAGCTGAGGGGGCTTTGGAGCTGCAGAGTTTGGGTTTGGAGAGATTCTGGGCTCCCCGATGGGATTTTGGAGTGCAGGTGGGGGCTAAGTTGAGGGGTGCTGGGTTTTGGGGTCTCACCTGGCTGCCAGGCTCTTGTGCAAAGCCAAGAGCCTCCTGAGGTGCTTTTCGTGCAGCTCCTTCAGGTCCCAGTGCTGCTGCTGCAGCAGCTTCACAGCAACTGCAGGGACATCTTTGCGGGGGAGTGGGGAGGTGCAGGGCCCAAAGCTTTCCAGAGGCAGGAATCTGGGGGACCCCCATGTCCCTCACTGGAGGTACCTTTGGCCCTCAGCACCCTGAGTCTTACTGGATGCCCTGTGTTTCCCCATGGCAGTAAATGGGGGGAATTTGAGGGTTCAGAGGAAGATCTGGGGGTTCATGAGAGGTTTTGATGTCTGGGGAGGACTCCAAGACTTCCCAGGGGGTGCAGGGGCTTGGGGGACCCCTGTCTCCTGACATCTGTCCCAGGGCACCTGAGTCTCATTGGATGCCCATGTGGCCCCTTTACCTTAAATGGGGGGAATTTGGGGGTTCAGAGGGATTTGGGGGTTCATGAGAGATTTTGGGGTCCATGGGGGGCCCCCCACAATTCCCCATAGGAGGCACAGTAATTTGGGAGGCCTCCCCATGTTCCACAAAATGGTAGTGTACATCCATTTCAGGGCACCCGAGTCTCTCTTTGGTGCCTCATGTTCTCCAAGGGTGGGTATGTGTTGGAGGAAGAGAACTTGGGAGCTAAGAGGGGATTTGTAGGTTCAGGGGGAATTCTGGGGTTCAGAAATCTCCCTAGATCTCCTCAGTGGGATGCAGGGATTTGGGGGACCCCTCCATGTCCCAGTCATCAGGGTACATCTGTCCCAGGGCATCCTTCATCTCTCTTCAGTGCCCCATGTTGGCCCATGTCAATAAATGGGGAAATGTGGGGATGCATGAGTACCTCCCTCCAAACTCGGGGGTGGGATGGAAGGATGTCAGGATCATTTGGGGGACCACCAGAGCCCTCAAACAGGGCCTCCACCTCTTTACACAATGGACAATGCTTTTCCTAGGGCCCTGATGGAGCCCCAACATTCCCCTCTTGTGTGCCAGAATTCCCGGTGGCCATCCATGTGCTTTGCCTTAGTCCGTGAAGGACACTGCTGCCTTCCACAGTGCCTGGAGGGCTTCCATTGCTGGACCCCAACAGCTCACATGGTGCCTTCGGGAATGCCCGGCACAGGGATCACTAGAACCTGCCAGGGATCTCTCACCTTCCGCAATGCCTGGTGGGTTCTGTGCTGTGCCTGTGCCTGCCAGGGCTCTTGTCACCTTCCAGAACGCATTGCCACAGCCCAGCAGAGCACTGGGGCCTTCCGCAGTGCCCGGCGCTGGCCTGAGCTTTACCAGAGCCCACCAGGCTCCCTCCTGCCTTCTGGAGTGCCCGGTGGGCTTCTGCGGGCATTGCTGGAGCCAGGCAGGTCCCCTTGTGCTGAGCTCCCAGTGACAGCACCAGCAGCTGCACTGCGCAGGGGATGCTCCTGCCCTGACACCTTCTCAGCGCCTCTGATACCAGCAGCTCCTGCACACACAAGGATCCTGCTTCACACCCACACCTCTGCAGGCAGAGCTGAGCTCCAAGCACATGAACAAGCCCAGTGCCTCCTCCTCACCCATCCCCTGCTCCTTACAGCTGGAATGGCACCAGCACATCTACTGACAGCTTCTCCTCCCTCTAGAGCACGCACCCACAACATGTTTCAAGCAAACACTAAAATAGGATTGAAACGTCAAATCACACATACTTGGATGCACAGGGCTCAGGGGAGACAGCCTCCCGAGGGTGAGGTCTCCTCTGCACTGGTTGCTCCAGGGCTCTCGCTCCTTAAATAGCCCACAGTCACCGTGGGGGCCCCATCACAATGGGTGCCTCCACAGCAACCGTGACAGAGTTCTTTCCTCATGGAGCAGCCCCTTATGGAATCACAGGGGTGGTTTGGGTTGGAAAAGACCTTAAAGCTCATCCAGTTCTAACCGCCTGCCACAGCCAGGGACACCTTCCACTAGACCAAGTTGCTCTAAGCCCTGTGCAACCTGGCCTTGTACACTGTCAGGGATGGGACAGCCACAGCTCCTCTGGGCACCCTGTGCCAGCGTTCCACCACCCTCACAGGGAAGAACTTCCTCCTAAGACCTCATCTCAGTCTCCTCCAGTCAGGTCAAAGCTGTTTCCCCTTGTCCCATCCCCACAGGCCTTGTTCTCCCTACAAGAAATAAGGGGAGATTCCAGGATTTAAGGCAGCAGAAGCACTTGGCTGCTGGCTCAGCCAGCGGAACTTGCACACCCAAGCAACTCTGGTGAAGTCACTTGAGGTGTTCCTGATAACTCCTAAAGCACCCAAAGAATGCGATCACCACACACCTCATTCCACGCTCGTGTGTCCACAGGCATCACCGGCACCAAGACACCAAGATGGCAACCACCAGAGGAGCTGCTGTTGCCTCCTCCACCAGTAGCTTGTGTTCCATGGGGCAGTTGTTGATTCCTGGTGCCTCCGGTGACAGGTTCCGTGAGGTTCCATGGCCTCGCACACCCCACTCCCACTGGTTCTTTTTTGCAGTGCAAGTACATTTTACTCAAGCAATCCTATTTTTTGGAATACCTAGTAATAAGCTAGAAAAACAGAACTTTTAAAAACTGAGGACCAAATCATCAGAAATACACCTTGCACTTCAGTAAAATATGGCTACAAGTGTTTTCCCCCCAGTGTCACCCATGCCAGTGGAAGAAGTTTCAAACCCCATTCTGTACCATTGCCTCTCCATGAAACCCACCAACCATCCCATCTGCCAGCTCTGCTGCTATCAAAACCTCTCTCACCTGCTTTGCTTAAAATTATCTAAATTATCTAAATATCTTAAATAAAGAACTTGAAGTCATTTGGACTGACATGGGCCAGGGCACTTCTCCACCATGGCAAATAGCAGCCTCCAACTGAGCAACTGAAAAGGCTCACCAAAGGCAGTAAAGGGAGAGGCAGGAAAAGAGAAGGATAATTATCCAGCACTGAAGTCTGCACTCCTGCATTTAAAAGTATTTAATCTATTTTCATGTCAGAAGTCCTAGACAGACGTAATGGCTGCAAGTTTCTGTTGTCACCTGACTTTTTGTATTGGGTGTTTTTTAGAGAGCCCTATGTGTCAGAATTTACTCTTTTTTTTTAAAAAAAAAAGTTCATAAAAACTAAACTGGAATACTTCAATTTCAGGTGGTTGGATACAAATCAGAAAGTGTTTGTGGCCTGAATAACTCTAAAGGTTAGTTTGGAGTTTGGGGGTATTTTTTGAGTTGACATAAATAAGCAAACACATAGTGACCGTCTCCTAATGTTTTATGTTTTCTGTGGTCTATAGCTGTGGACTTCCTTCCTCTTGTGCTTTTGCTGAAATTACCCCTTTCTTGCAATGCACATAATGTCTTTCTGAACAAAACTGTAGGATTTATCTTGGAAGCCCTGTGATTCAGAGGGCATTACAGAAGGTGGAGTCAAGCCAGAGACCCTGCTCACAGTGTGGGAATGAATGAGATTTGGTACTACAACTCCCTTAAGACAATGCATAGCTGTGATCTGCAGTTCAGTGTCAAAATGAATCAACACAAACCATTGTGATGCTTTGCATAAACAAAACAAAACATTTCAATGAACTCCAGATTTTATTTTTTAAAACAAATATTTTTTCCTAAGAATTTTAGAATTTCCATTCTAAGGAAGGTTTTAAATCTGGATTTTGTCTGTTGCAAAATTAAATGAAATTAAATATTGAGATGCCAACAATTTCTATGGCAACTCTAATGTAACCATGCATAGCATTTTTTTATACTGTGTTGAAACAGACTCATGAGTATAACTGCAGATGTGCCGGGACCCTTATGAGACTAATACCTTCAACATTCCCAGTAAGCCACATGATGATTATGTAAGTATATGGCATTTCCTACAGGGGTTATGCTATTCAGTATCATCAGAAAGAGGTTTTCTCATTTATATTTTTGTGTCTTGATTCCCATGTACTGTAATCCCAATTGTAAACACAATCCACGTAGTTATAACAAAATGTCTTTGTAGAGCACACATAGTCTTTGTTTCAAGGCCCAGTGTTAGAGGAGCATAAAGACTACATTCAAGGCACTCCGGTCTGCAGCTGGAAAGATGGCTGGAAAATTACTCCCTGGCCCACAGCCAGCGCTATGTTTGCTCACGACATAATGCAATACTAAATATGCAAGGCTCTGATCCATATCTGGTTTTAACCTGAAATGGAGAAATCCCACTACTTTTCTATCTACAATTTGTTACCAGTCACCTACTGACAGCCCAGCACACAGTGATCAAGTTGCCAGTCAGGGTCCTGAGAACACCCACGTAGCCATTCCAGGGCTGCGTATTACACTGTTCTCCAACACCAGGCCTGATCCTGATCCTCATTTATGGACCGATAGCCTGTCCCAGCCTCAGCCCATCCCCAAGGAGGTGCCATATACTCAGGGCTGGGTCTGTTTTGGTGCCTACAACTGCTCTGCTCCTGGCTAGGGGTTGGACAGGCCCTGGCTGGAGCACAGAGACCCAGAAGGATGAGACAGAGGCAGTGGCCAGTGTCTCTGAAGACAACAGTGCCCACAGCCCCTCTGTTCGCTACAGGGGCAAGAGATTCTCACCCAGAAGTTGCCAGCTCTCCTGAAAAAGAAGAAAGAGCAGTTTCCAGGCCATTCCCAGCCCTGCAAGTGGCAGCCACAGCTTCAGTGCTAGCCGGGACCATGGGAGGAAAGGCAGACTACCAAAGAAATAATAGGTCAATCAAGCCTTACACTCACACAGTCCTGAGAAGATACAACCAGCATCCTTCAGGCCTCTCACACAGCCCATGTCCCATCTTCCTCTGCTGCAATGTTGGATTTCTCCAGTGGAGGAATTATTCCTGGTATCTTTGATGCGAAAGCAAATGTCCTGTCTATCATAGTGCTGCCCATCTATTTAGGCTATTTAGGCTGGAAAGGACCTCAGGAGGTCTCTAGTATAATCCTCTGTCCAAAGCAGGGCCAGCTCTGGGTTCCCAAAGGGCACAGGGGTTGGTCCAGTCAGGGCTTGAAACCTTCCAAGGATGGGGATGGCACAGCCTCTGGAGTCACCTGCTTCACTCTCTTAATGTCCTCATGGGGAAGTAGTTTCTCCCTATACCCAGCCTAAACCTCCCTTGTTGCAGATCATGCCGATTATCTTTTACCCTCCCACCCTGCACTGCTGTGAGGAGACCAGTACAGTACAGCACAGCACAGTCTCATTCATGATCCCCCATAGGCACTAGGGCATTGTTAGGTAGCCCAAAGCAGTCCCTTTTTGCCAGGCTTTCCCCTGTTTTTCTGTGGTATGCAGTGCAGAGCCACATAACCAGCTCAGTGAGAAGGATGTTTCCCACTGTTCTCACCACATCCTACCCTGCCTTCAATTCACAACAGGTCTGAGACTGCAGGTTCTCAACACCATGAAAGACTTCACCCTGAGATTAAATGTTAGCAAGACAGAAAGATCACAGAATAAATGCCATAAATAAATCAAAACCCGCTGCAAAGCATGAGATATAATTGGAAGTAGAAATCAAAGGTAGGTCAAAGGACACAGAATAGGAAGCCTCTTCTACACTGAATGAATTACATGAGAGTGAATTACCACTTAAAATGGTTTAGATGCTAGAGCAAAGGAAAGAACTAACGAATATCCAGGTCACTAAGTCAGATATCTGCTTTAGAATTTTAGAAACCTAAAAATTAATTGTGTTCATTACTGCATTGAAAAGATTCCCAATGCCGTGTTGTAGCCCCTACCTTTACACAAGCATTGAAAACATGAGAAGATGGAGTGTATGAGCTGAGGAGGGAACATCTGTGTCCCAGGAGGGGGCTTTCTGAGCCCTTCATGTACATGTTACATCTATTATTTTACATGCAGATGAAGTTGGTGTCTGAGCACTACCCTGAAACCTGCCTGTCTGGCAGACTGCTATGCCATGCAGAGATACGTGACATACTGTCCTGGGTTCAGCAGCTCAGTCACAGAAGCAGCCGGCTCTGTCAGCTTCTGTGGAGTCCTTCAGTATCTACACACAGCACATGAGAGTATAACCACATAGGCATGTCCCCATGTAGACAATGCAGAATGAAGTGGGAAGGACATAGTAAGAACTTGTGCATGTGTAAGAAGTGCCTCTTTCTTGAAGTACTTCAACTTCTGTTGTTTCTTGCAATTAGAGACAGTCAGGTAATGCTAGACTAATATCAACACTGCCATGTATATTTAGCTCCTTAATATGAGTGGTGTGAGTGGCAATATGACGATCAACTGATCAACTGACGATTGTGCTCTCCAGCACACGAGTGCCTCAGATAAATGTTGTTCCCTCCAGCCCTCCTCTTTGATCAATTCAATGCCCAGAAGCTAAGACAAACATTAGAAGCTTCTGGTTCAGAAACAAAAAAAATACTAATGTGACTGAGGAGCACTGACACTTGGTTTTGTTTTTTTTTTTTTTTTTGAGGATTAGCTCTGCATTCCCTTCCTCTGTGGATGAGTCCTCTTTGGTGTTGATATCTGTATTTAAAGATTTTAAACCAGCTCAGATCACTGAGAAGGCATAATAGATGGGGAAGTGGGGTCACAAATTAGTAGGAAAAATCTTTGTAGAAGATGGAAACAAGAAAGCCCAATGGAGCTTTTGTATAAAATTTCATAGAATCATAAGATCATACAGTAGTTTGGGCTGGAAGGGACCTTAAAGATCATCCAGTTCCAACCACTTGCAAGGAGGGCAGGGACATCCTCCACTAGACCAGGTTGCTCAAGGCAGCATCCAACCTTGAGGCCAACCTGGAGCTGATTCTGATTAAGTGAAACTCTTATTTCTGAAGGAACTATCTTAAAAGAAACCTCAACATGTGTCCATTTTTTCAACTGTTCACTCTTTGCATACAGGTGTGACGCTTTTGTTAATTAACTAGCAGCAGTTGGGAAAGTGGCATTTCAGTATATCATTCAAATGAAAAAGTTCTGGTCTAAGGCCAAGCACTTAAGAAGAATGCAATCTGCAAGTTCGCTTACTACTGTGAACACATATTTCTCATATTATTCTCTGTTATTGTTTTAGCTTTGATGGGGCTAGCTCTAGCTGAACACTAGCCAGATTGTATTGGGACCTCAAGGATAGATACGTGAGTTTGATCTCTTGGTCTACTGGTCTTTGTCTCATCCTTGACACTTCTGACACAATTCTTAGGTAAAATATGGATATTGGTTATCTCTTCACAGAAATGGGGCTAAATGGCCCCTAGACTGGCCTAGTCTGTCCCGGGCTTCAAGACACCACAGTGATTTAAACACACTGAATTCTTTAAATCTAGCCTGCAGCATGCTGGATTCACATGTTACTCTTCAGTGATACAGGACAGATGAAAGTTAACAGATGCCCAAGATGTATATGCATTTCTAAATACAATTATCCTCTACTTGAGTTAGCACAGGAAGGATGCAGAACTAGACAAAATAATGAGCAAACATGCCTCATTTCCTTCCTCCACTTTATTTTTTTTTTGTATGTCAGAATCGTTTTTGCCTTTTCTATCCAAACTGTGTGATTCGGGGTGGTAGTTTCTGGAGCCTTTTTTAAATATTCTTTAATATCTCACTTGCTCACTCTCCTCTTCACGCAGACATTTTTCTTCTCCCTTGGCTAATCCTACTTTGAGAGAAGCATTACCTCCTCTGCTGCAAAAAGTCCTCAGATTTTAAATGACTTTTGGTTAAAGGGTTGTAAAATAACATTTAATTTCTGTCTTCTGCCTCAGGGAGAAATTCCACTGCTCTGAGCTCGAGCTCCCTGAAGTCAGAGAAAACTTACTCTGGCAAGCTTTAGCTATTGCATTGCTCCACTTAGTTTTGTTTAAATGAGATTTCCTCAGGTTAATGACTCTCCATTATTAGTGCTGTGTCATCATCCCATTGAATTTCAGCCAAATATGACAGTAGAAAGACAGTAGTGGGGGGACCCAGCACTACATTCACACTGGAGTCTGAAATCTCAAATAGAAGCTCCTGATTTAAGTTAGACTTCATAAGCTCCACATCAACCATCTCCTCTATTTTATCATGGTTACTCTTAATTTATTTCGTGCTTTTTAAAAACCCAATCTTTACCATAGCAACAAAATAGCAAGGCCGTCACAATACCTACCTATTGCTAAATGCAAACTCAGTTATACAGACATGTTGCAGTCTAATTAAACCTGAGGGTATCACATTCCAGCACGGATCAGGGACCGTACCGAGCTCAGGTGCTCAGTATATGATGGGATGACTCAGCCCAGGCCAAATGCCTAGCAAATGGTAAGTGCAGTTTGCATTTGTTTGATCTTTGATAAAGTGTTTCAGATCATTTTTCAATTACACAATGACAATAAGGCCATTTTAAGCAAAAGCAGGTTCTTTTTGAAATATGAGATTCTGCAAATCTTGAAAGTAGATTAATTACTTTTGCTTTAGAAGAGGTAGAATACCTCTAGTAAACTAGGTATTGCTGGGAAGGAGTGATCAAAGGAGTAAATGAGAAAAAGCACTTTCTTTTAATGATATTTTCCTGCGAAGTTAACAGTGCATTTTTATATCACAGTTCTAATGTAACAGCAAGAAAGGGACATAATCCAGAGTATTAATGACTTTAAAAGAATGTTATGCCATTAAGTGAATTATGTTTTTAGTTGTGATGACATTTATTACTTTGGATTTGCAAAATGAGAGAAGTTACTCCAATTATGAATACCATAGTATAGTTTTGTATGATAGTATGATTTACACAAATCACCATACATAATATTGTAAAAAATTCAGTCCAGATAGACTAAATCTACCTTCAAAAGCAAAGCAGTTGGGACAGCTTTCAATAGCTCTGTTGATGGCCTTGTAAAAAAAACTGCTGGAGATAGTGACGGATGTTTGTCATTTTACCTGTTGCAAATTATCTTACTGCAACACCTTGAGACCCCAGTTCAGATCACAGCACTGAGCAGAAATATCAGCAAAAAAAGAACTATCACCCCCAGAAATTGCAGTTCAAATAGAAAATAGCCTGAAAAGAGAAAGGAAGTCATTCAGTCATGTGTGGTAATGAATTTCAACTGTACTTCTCTGACAAGCTATTTTCCCTTGTTTCTGTTAAACTGAAAAAAAAAAAAATCCTAACCCTGTTTTGTGATATTTCTTCTTCCAAGTATTCATACAATGCTTGTTTTTTACAAGTCTTGCTTAATTCTAGTTTTCCAATATTCATGGAAAATAATTTATTATCATTATTGTTGTTGCTGTTATTATTTTTGGAATGTGCCTATTTTTCTTCTCTTTCTTCATGCTATAAAGAAACCCCAACAGAACAAAATAAAGTGCAATACTTCAACGTAGAGAGGAAAGGGACTGTTTTTCAAAGGGCAGACATATTAAATATTACATTTTAAAAATAATAAGGAAAAATGCTATGTAAAAGTTCACTTTCACCCAGGAACTGAATAAATATAGATATCTAAATCAGCATAATCCATATTTTAGGGCTTTGTTAATAACAAAATAAGAAACCCCATAACAATTACATCTATTTCTAAGGACTAAGTAACCAATGCCAGTCTCTTTTATGCTTTAGGCTATTTTAATTTGAAATTATCTCTGAAATGCGTAAGATGATCTTAAGGTCCTTTCCAACCCTAACGATTCTATGATTCTATGATTCTATGAACCAGAAAGGATATACAAACCATCTCCTCACTGTTGTATAACAGGTTTACTGCAGGACTGTAATAGAATAATCCTTTTTTTTTTTTTTTTGGTCAAAAAAATGGTGGTAAAGTGGATCAAATTTTGAGTAGTGACCAAATCTATCATTTACAAATCTGTCTGTGTGTATGTGGAGGGAGTAGTTCATGTCATATGTATCACATCAGTTACAACTCAAATCAACATGAAAATAAGGCATTTCTCCATTATTTCAACTGTAGCATTAAAAGTTTTAAGTGCATACTGGAAACACATCTTGTTTGGTTGTTTGCTTCAGCAGATGTGATGGAGATAAGAAAAACAGAGCAGAGAGATTAAAGACATCTATGCTACCCTTACAAGGTCTCCTTTACTGCTCTCATTAACTGCTCTGTTAAATTGGCTAAAAATGTTTTAGGAGCTTAATGGAAACAGCTTTTCAGAATTGTTCTTCTCTAAATTTCCTCTTACTTGAAGTCTAAACAATTTGGAGTGAGAGGAGATCAGAGGCAAATCATAGGTTAGGGATTATGAGATTATCAGGGCATTCGCAGGCAGGTATTATCCACAACAGGACACTGCAGGGGAGATTTCTCTCTCACTGCTCTATGTGACCACACTGAATCCCTTTGGGCTATCTCCCCTGACTGAGCTCAGGGATTTCTCTAGGTCTCGCAAGATGGCTGATCTCTGTTACAAGGTGCCAGCATGGTGCATTCACCTGAATAATAAAAAAACTCCCAGCAATAAACAAACTACATGGGAAACAATACAAACAAAAGCAGGAAGTCCTGCTTTTTGTGTGCATGTGTGCAATGACTATGGCTGTAATGTTAGATTAATTTATGTGCTTTCGGACATGACAAAGTCTCATTATCTTATCTATTCCTACTCTGTGCAGAAAATAAACACTATCGGTTTAGCTTTACTTTGCATATAGCTGCCTGACGATTATACTCGTAAAATTTACCAACCACAGACCATCAACAATAAAGCAAAACTGGTGAGTCATAGTTCAAAATACCATAGTTTCAATCTCAAATATGGGACACAAAACCCAGAAAGAATGCTTTCTTGGTACAGGCTCTGTCTGTCCTTTGCCTCTGCAGTTGGCTGTTTTTTCCACAGCTCAGCAACACAAACCTGACTTAAATGGACCCTGAGAATGCCCCTCCCTGACAAGAGGAGGGTACCAGGCAGGGCAGGAAACAGGGCTGAAACATAATCAAGGTTACTGTGATGAGACTGGGTGATTCAGGAAGACAGAGCTACTCATCTGATCTTCACCCCAGTCGTGGTGTATCTGGTACATAGATCCCTGAATGAGTT
>JBCJKH010044965.1:23380-33837 GCA_039877255.1 Loriculus beryllinus
TGGAGAAGAGAAGGCTGCGTGGAGACCTCATAGCAGCCTTCCAGTATCTGAAGGGGGGCTATAGGGATGCTGGGGAGATGGACTCTTCATTGGGGACTGTAGTGATAGGACAAGGGGTAATGGGTTAAAACTAAAACAGGGGAAGTTCAGGTCAGATATAAAGAGGAAGTTCTTTACTGTGACGGTGGTGAGGCACTGGTATGGGTTGTCCAAGGAAGTTGTGAATACTCAGTCCCTGCTAGTGTTCAAGGCCAGGCTGAACGGAGCCTTGGGTGACATGGTTTAGTGTGAGGTGTCTCTGCCCATGGTAGGGAGTTGGAACTAGATGATCTTAAGGTCCTTTCCAACCCTAACTGTTCTATGATTCTATGACAAAGTTAAGGATTGTGCTCCTAAATCTGACAGACTTTATCGAGGCTTTTCAGGTCAGCAGAATTTAGAGTTTATTTCTTTGCTGAATTTAGGACTTGGTCACAATGTCTTATAACCTATTGCAACTCATCAGTTAAGTCATACCTTTCAGGTAGTGGCAGTTGATATGAATAGAATTAATCTAAGTTCTGCCCCTTGGGCGTTATCCCTAAAGACTTCAGTGAGAACTTGACAGACCCATTAGTTAACAGTGCACTCATGGTTCTCAATATCATTTTGGCTTATTAATTAATGAGCCATGTAAATCATGTTCAATTTAGTAATGAGGTAGCCTCAAATCACATCAGCATGGAGGTCAGGGAAGGAAGGAGAATAAGGTCCAGGGTTTTGTAGCCTTTGACTGTACATGCTTTCTCTTTGACATACCTGACTAGTTTATATGGCCAGCACTGACACGGCTGACTCTGCCAGCATAGAAATAGCATGAATCTCTCATCACCTCAGATAACAGAGAAGAATGACCCCTGGAACAACCTGCAGAAGTAGTTTTATCAGAAACCATCTTTTTCATCTTTCCAGATAGTAAAGGATTTGTTGTGTGTATGACCACTTGGGCTTGGAAGGGATCCAACGAGAAGAAAGCTTTCTCTTTGTGCTATTTACTCAGCCTAGGGCAGGCAACCTAAAAAAACCCATGGAGCTGGACACACTGTGCTCTTTTGTCATACAAAAAAAAGCAAGGCACATCCATCTCCAAGGAAATAACATCCTCATGTACTGCAGAGGACTTGAATCTAGCAGATCTACCAGGGCACGCCACTAGTGAGCAACAAGTTCCTGGCCCCAAGCTAAAAGACAGAAACTGAAAAATGAAATGATAGGAAAAAAATTAAGAAGTATAGATTGTGGATTATCAGACAAATTACAATAAAGGCTGCTAGGGTCATCACAAATACAGCACAAGAAGCCATGCAGAGCTCTAGAGGGGTGACCTGGTGAACAGGAACTCAGAGAAGGGTCTGTCATCCATCCTGCTGCCATAGAAGGGGGAGCACAAGCGAAAGGCAACACCACTGCAGGGAAAGCTGCCAGCTTCCAAACAAACTGCTCCCTAAGAGGCAGTCTGCACCTGGCACTTCTTTACACTGCTGAATTTCTCCTGGTGAGAGCGCACTGTGAAGCCAAAAAGGGGGCATTACAGGAGTATGCAAAGTGGAGGCACCTCTACCAGTCTCAAGCAGAGGTAAGTCATAGCAGATAGAAGCAGGCATGTAGGCTGATGTTGTATCAGTATTTGTTTTCCCTGAATGCATCATCTAACAAATATTTTCCTGAACTCTGGCTGTTACTGAGCTCTGTCTGGACACTTTCAAAGCACACAAGTGCAGATACTGAGTGTGACTCATGGCTGCCAACGTGATCCCCATTCAGGAAACAAGGCATTTAGCAGTCTGGTTTCTTCCAACCCAAACCATTCTATGATTTATGACCACATCACTGCATCCCGTGTGAGCAATATCAGCAGCAAGACCATAAACCCCAGCGAGCTCAGGGCACACCTCAGTGAGCAGAGGTGGTTGAATAACTGGACTGGTAGCAAAACCACTGACTTCTTGTACTGCCTTTGCCAACTTGTGTGACTGACAGCATGTAATTTCACTTTTTTGTCTCAGTTTTCTACTAGTATATGAGAATAAAAGAAGTCCAAATGGGTTTGAGAGACCAGATTCACTAATATCCTAACCCAGAGCTCATTTAAGTCAATGGAAAAGCTCTCAGTTACCTTGAAGGGCTTCAGGCAAGACCTTGCTTATTCAGCATTATAATAAGCATTTGAGAAGCCTTTAAACAGTGCCATATGTGTGCAAAGGTGTTGGTTATTAAAGGACTGAGGAACAAACCTTTCCCCTGATATAGGTACACAGGCATAATACCTTTTCAGTCTCATTTTTAGCAACCTTTGCTCCTTCTGAAAAAAAAACCCCACCATATAACGCAAATGATGTCAATGCTCACAACTGTCTTCAATACTCTCAGACAAAGCATTTATTCTTAACACATTCTTAACCATAGACTCCTTCTAATTTGCAAAAAATATAGATTTACACAGATCTGAAGGCAACACAGTCATGTAGAATAGCTGTCATTCTTTAGCAATTTATGATCAGTCTTTGTAAACTCTTGTGACAGGTTTCAGTTTATTGACAGCTTGGGGGCCAGAGCCCTACAAACAGGTTTTAAAGCTCCAAGACAGACGTAACTTTCTCTAATAGGATTAGATGTCACAGTTCAAGACTGCCCCATAATTAAAAAGCCATCATTTATAATGTTTTATCTACCATTGTGTTCTACAGGGGCTGGCAAACTTTACTGATGCTCTGGGCTGAGGTCAGTAATCTCTTAGATCTGTTGTGAGTCTTTATGGTCATGGTGATCTATCTAAGTTCAAGGTCTTTACTATATCTGGGTAATTTGGTAAGAAGCTCAGCAACACAGTGATGTGCAACATACAGAAAGCAGTTTACCCTTATTCTGTTCAGGCAAGAGCACAAAAACCTCACAGATTAGGCAGTTCACGTTAAATAAGACAAAGAAGAAAAGGAGAGAAGTGCCATTTTGAAAGCAGTTGGAAATTACTAATGTTAAAATCTTGGGCTATGTGGTATTTCTTGAATAAAACTTGAGAAAAAAAAAATAGAACACTCAGTGACACTAAGCTCATTGAGATATAATAAAATTATTCCGTGGCTGTGTTCAAGGCCAGGTTGGATGAAGCCTTGGGAGGCATGGTTTAGTGCAGGGTGTCCCTGCTTATGGCAGGGGGGTTGGAACTGGATGATCTTAAGGTCCTTTCCAACCATAACTATTTTATGATTCTATGATTCTATGATTCTATGATTCTATTCACTTAATTTACAGACCACAGTGAAAAAATTATGCCAAATGTTTACATGCTTTCTACAAAAAGGTGTTCTGTTTCTTCAGTATGTAATACCTTTGAGGAAAACTTTACCTCATAGCTATTAGAAACCTTTAAACTCTGCTTGAAAAGATTTTAAAACATCAAAGAGCCTTCTGTTGAAATTAAATGTATTATTCAAAACAGCTTGCTTGTCGCTCTGCATTTGCAAAAAGATCAACAAATTAGGAAACAAAAACCATCATTTATCCAGTCCTAATAAAATAACTGTTTAAAAACATTGTGCTTGAGGGTTTGGAGTCCCCAGCATTTGGAGTATAAAACAAGAGAAAGAGGGAAAGATAAGGTTGCAGGGGAACTCTAACCCAATAACCTAGACATTCTGCAGGCAGTAAATGCTGAAGTATTATCATAGTAATTGACATCACAAATGCTCCAAGCTAAATATATTGATTGCCAAGGTCAGCATTTTAGTCAGCAACAGCAGGCGTCCTCATCTATTAGCCCTCAAATATTGATTTCAGTCGGGAAAATAGAAGCCAGAAAAGGAAAATACTTGAGCAATAAAATTATATTTCCTTATCTTTGTCTTCCAGATATGGGAACAGACATGCTGTTCAGAGTATGTCAGCACTTACTGGATTGCTAAAGACTCACATGGATTTCCCATTCCTCAGGCTATTCATCATGCATTTGTATTCAAAATGGCTATAAAAAAGACAACTTCAAATGTAGAAACCAGGAAACAGACAAAGACATAGCTTTCGCTTTATCTTGCTTGATAGAGCAGAATATATCTCAAAACTGCAAGCTTTCTTGTTAATACCATTGGAGAAGTTACAAAGAAGTGCTTTGTAAACAAAACCTGGTGAGTGCCAAATGCTTAATTATATAGCAAACACCAATCATTAAGAAAGTCTTCCAAGGCTAAAGACCTTCCTTAAAATTGTTTTCTCAGTGATTATTGCCTCAGCTTTTTAAACTATATTGCTTCAAATGAAAAGCAGTGGGATTAAACACACTGAACTAGATTTTATAAACCTGTACAGAAATGAAAAGTTTTTTCCAAATCTTAAGCAATTCACAGCATGCCTTTTTATGACTGAAATAATTGTCCATGCCTTCTTTGGCATGCTTCACTGTATGAAACCAATCTGTAAAAAGGTGCTTTATGATGTTGACTGTAGTTATTTGCTAAATCCATATCTAGAAGACAAAGGTAAACACAATTCTCAGAGTAACTAACTCAATAGGGGTATGATTTTTTATATTTTAGTAATATTGCTGATTCCCTGATAGAAATACTTAGCTTTGTGCTTTTTCTTTTTCTGTCACACAGCAAATTTTCAAGAGGAATAGAACAAGGCTAGAACGAAGCCGCAGCAAACCAACTGCTATTTGCATATAGGTACAATGGCCAAAGGCAGGTGGACATAGGACACTATGTGCATTTGAACAAATAGCTGGCATCTGCATGAATAAAGCTATGCAGCAAGAACTACAGCTACAGCAAGCAGCACACAACTGAGCTACACCCCAGGGAATGTGAAACACATAACAAAATACTGCATGGCTAGAAGTGAAATTGCTGCCTTTCAATTAGAGGGTCTGGTAGGAAAAGGTAGTACATTAAGTGGCTATACAAAGTAATACCAAACTTGACTATTTTTGATCCCAGCATTCTCTAGGACAGGCTTTTCCATAGAAAAGATGTTTATCTCTGGTCTTTAGTGTTGACAGTCTATCCACCGGATCACAGAATTGAGAAAACTACCAACTGCTCTGGCTAAAAACCTGCTTCACCCATGGAATATTGGCAACTTTTCAAAACTGATTTTTAAGAAGGAATTTGAAAATAGTGACAAATCAATAATTAAAGCAGGACAGAGACCTTACAGCATTCATCACTAACATAAGCAAACAAAAAGGAGTAAAGGAAAGCTGGCCAACTGCTATATCTGGCCTACATGTGAAATCCAAAAATGAAACCCTCAATACATAATGCTACAGTGATTTGTATTATTCTGTAATCTCTATTAGGTATTGATTTCCTACGCAACTGCCAGGACTATGTACAAAGGATTCAGGGCTGCTGCTTGTACATGAGGTCAGCAGTTCCTGTTTTCCCTTCTTTATAATGCTCTTAGCTGAGATAAAGCTATTCAAAGTTATTGTACTTTCCACTTGTATACTGTCTGCCATGGGCCAAATAATCCTGTGAAAATCATCCAATCTGCTCTCACACCAGTTTTACAGCAGGCAATCAGATGACTTTGTATTTTCCAAATGTATGTCTTCATAAAGGAGAGCAAAATTTCATCCTCTGTACAGAAATCCAAACTACTAACAGACAGAAACCAGCTGTCTTTTTACAGGTTTAACAGCTTGTTTTCAGTTCAGGTGGAAAAAATCTTATAAAACAATTAAGTTCTTCTTTGTCTTCAGAAAAACTTTAAGAAAATTTTATGCCACTTCCCATTTCTTGGAGAGTCAGCCTAGACAAACAACATAACCATCAGCAGTATTTGCAAGTGAGACAAGTAGTAAATGGTTAAACATTTAATGCCTTTAAATTGGAGCAATTTCGTTCAAGAGAAGAGAAGATTCAATTCCCTGGAGCAATTGGCTTAAACAGAAAGCTCAACTTTATCAATATTATAAATTTTTCTACTTCTAACTGACTGCAAGGTAACTAGAATTAGCAGACCCCATAGCCTGATTCCGTTAGGTACATATCAGACTTTTCAAGAACAGAAATATAAAAATGGATTAATTTTGTGTAAATCACAGCAGGCTGAAAAATCCCAGAAATCTCATCTCTTCTATCTATCAAAGTCCTGGCTAGCTGAAGTCTCACTGAGGCTTACAGGTGTTTTGTCCTCTTACTCTCACATTGCGCCCTAAACCAAATATTATCAATGTAAAACTCTTTCGTACATAATAGGAAAAAAATTACTTGAAGCAGATTACGAAAAATATTGTAATTAAAAGAAATTAAAATCTAACACTCAGCCTATGTAGCTGCAGGTTGGTCTGTTCCTAGGATTGACTGGAAGAACAAACATCCTTTGACACTTCTATGGAGATTCAAAAATTTCTCAGGAATACACAAGTACTGAAGGAAGGAGCTATGCAGAAAACAATCCTAGTAATCACCAATATTAGAGATATAAATAAAAGAACAAACAAGATGGGCTCCTGCTGCTAAAAGAGACACATTTTTTGTCAGTTCTTACACAGAGCTAGAGTTTTATGTTAGCATTCATGTATAACACAGATTTTCTACAAATATTAAGAAGTGCCTGGGTCTTTTTGACTGTCATTATGGATGCTGACCTCTCACTTCTGGTTTAGAAAAACGCTAAGCATATATTGAAAAAACAGCTCATATAACTTGTGAAATAAAACATTTTTTCAAACATACAATGACTGCAAATGGCCACAAACATACAATGACTACAAGTCTCCATGTTTACACTAGTTACTATATAGGTATTGATATTGATTCCTAAACTCTCATTCCATAAGAGACTCTTTGAGGCTAAAGAGACTACATTACTGTATGCGTAAATTTTAACTCAAGTCTTTTAAAGGACCAGCTCACTCTCTGACAGCACTTAAAGAACAGTCCATGCTGTAACTGTACTGTTATTCATGGAAAACAGCCTTTTTCTGCCATCAAACATGAAAAACCACAGTAGTTGCAGCATTAGTTCAAAAGTGTCAAAAGTGTCATCTGTCAGCCAGATATAGGAGCAACTGAATAATGAGTGCTCTGGCCTAGTACCATTTTCACAGATAGAACAGGAATTGAGAAAACAAAACCAAAAAAACTAAACAAATAAACAAACAACAAAAAAACCAACAAAAAATACAAGGGAAAAAAGCAAACAAACAAAAAAGAGACCAAACAGAAAAGGTGCTTGAAGAGTCAGAAGACAATTTGACAATTCTGGTCCAGCCATAGGGATTTCCCTGCTGATGCCTTCAGACTGACCTAAGCAATTTACTTCCACAAGTTTAATGTCACTGCACATCAAACACATTCTACAGTTGCAGGGATTAGGCCAGTTATTTCCACATTACCCTTTTGCATCAATCCCATTAGCTTTCCAACACATCAGGTCTCTAGTGCAGGAGATGAGTGTTTGTGCATTACCATGCGCCTTTGTACACCCTCCCTAATAAACTAGGGTCTCACAGTCTCAGGGAGTATTTATGTTTGCTAATCCATTCTGGATTGTCTCTTTATTGCTTTATACTTAAAGATGATACTCCCTTGGAAACTGGATTAGTAGGAATAAAACTTTTATAAAGGAATTCAATAATTCCAATCTTTATTCCTTAGAAAGTAAGAAAGCCACCAAAAGAAAAGATACAGATTAAATTCTATTGGGGGGTGTTACGGAGCAATATTCATCTACACATTCATGTTTCTTTGTGCCAAATTCATAAAAAAATAGTAATATTTTGCTAGGTACTGCAATATAGATACTTGCACAGAAAGTCACAGAAGGGGATCTGTCCCTACATAAAATTGTGACAGCTTGTACGACTCACTAGACACTTCCTCATTGAAACAGGGGTCTGGCCTCAACTCAGCATCAAGTCTCAGGGATAACACTTAGGGAAAACTGCCTTGTATCATCATAGCATGGTAAATAATCTATCCATTTTTTTGCAATAGTCATGGTACTGGGAAGAGTCCCAGTCAAAGGTACTGAGACTGCCACTCAGGTTAGGGTTAAGATTCAGCAAGCCACAAAACCTACAGGTCCTGGTATATTGGGACTGGAAAAGGCATGCCAAGATGAGTACAGCAGTGCATAAACATTGGTCCTTACGCATCTTTCTCTTCTCAATCACTGATTGTACTGGAGTCGTATTATGGTGTCATAAAGATTAGGGTTATGGTTCAGAGAGCCACAAAGCCTACAGGTTCATAGACATCAGGGCTGCAAAAGGCATGCCAAGATGTGTATGAGACTGCACCAACATAGATCTTTCCAAAACCTTCTAATGTAGGACACCCATGGTTCCAAAGAAGTTATTTTCAGATCAACAACATAAGCTGTAGTACCTGACCCACAATCTATCTAGTAGATCTAGACTAGTAGAATGCCTCCCTACGATTTATCACCTAATTTATAGGTGATACGCTCTTAATTTTTATTTCAATCCAGCAGACTAATGATCAGATAACTACACTGCTGATTTTGATAACTCTACTGTATTAAATTGATATTGGGGAAAACAAACCAAAACCAAGAAAACACACAAAAACACACCAAACCAGCTAGCAGTCAATACAGTATGCTAATCCCACACTTGCAATACAAAGTGTTGTATTGCAACAGCTCCAGTGTAACCACACACGTGTAAAAGATCTTCATATGGGAGGCTAGTAACCTTTTTATCCATTGTAATATAAACAGCCATACATATCTGGTCACAATGCTTGATGTAGCTTTTGCAGCAGCACTAATACTGAGTTCTAGTCATTCTGCTATTCTTCAAAATTCCATTTCCGTTTTCCCTCTGCAGTTGAGATTCTGAAACATGAACTTACCCTGGTATGGGGAACATCACTGACAAATTCTGCCCCCATCCCCACCCCCAGTTTGCCTCTGAATAAATTTAGTGGTGCCCTGCAATTCAAGTTATAACCAACTGCACTTACAAATTCGACAGCATCCTCACAGTTCCAGGAATCTCAGCAGCAAGAAGACAGAGAAAATATTTTAGGAAACTGGAAAGTAAACACAAAATTATCTGTGAAGAAAGCAGGGTTGAGGGAGAGATGTGAAAAGGATCTCACACATTTTGATAATAATAATGCACAATACTTAGCACTCAGGTGGCTTGCTGGCCCCAGGACCAACAGCCTCTGACTTGAGTCAGCTGTTTATTGCTTGACACAGCATGAGGAGCATAAGGTACCTGGAAACATGACTCAGCTGTGAAACCTGTGTCACCAGTTTTTAATTGTGTTTTCTTTTTCAAAACAACATCTTTGCATGCTGCTACAAGAAAAAGATAAAACTATCTTTTTTTTCTAGCAGACTGAAAGCTTATCTATTCTGGAAAGAAATGAAATTCACTGGTTTTGAGCATCACAAATAATGTGATGATCAAAATCATCATTTTTTTATCAGATCAGATAAAAAAATTAGGACTTTTATCTTTATACTGATCAGATCTTTATACTGATTAAGTGGGAAGTCCTCAGTGCAATTTTATAGCATCAGCCTTGTTCTTTTAATCTGGTGTCACCCACTCAATTGCAGGGTTAGAAAAACCCAGATCACTTATTGTGTGCCATCTAGCACCATACATCCCTTTGTACTTGGAGGTGTCAGCTTTTACCATACTTGTGTCAGCTTACTAGTCACAGCTGGTAACTAACAACTGAAAGCTAGAAAATAAAGCTTTGCAGGGCTTTTTATTGCTGTGCAGAATGAGATGGGTGGCACAGCGTCTCTACCACAGAGCAAAATGAGAGAGGATATTGATGAAAGTTAGAGATCATTGTGGAGATTTGAAGATCATGAAGCTATGAAAAAGGGGTATGTCATCTCTAAGTCTGAAGCATGATGAGTTGCTTTGACTTAAAGACTACTTAAATACTATTATCAGGAAGTAAATTTTTTAATTGATTTCAAGTTTCTTTGAGGGAAAAAAAATGTATTAACAAGCAGATGGTAATGAACTCCATTTTAAGCAACAGCTTAATTCACTGCTTCAGATTCTGACCTCTTAACTGATATAGGCTGGTCACTCCTCAGCAAAAGTGCTGCACCAGAAGGCTCCTGCAGTTAAGTGAAGTAAAAGTGATTTGAAGCAAATGCTCTTTCTGGCCCAGCTTCCCATGCATTGGTCCAGTCTGCAAAATGTCCCTGGTACATGTAAATCAGATTCTTTTCAAGATAAACGTAACCTTTCACAATAAACTGAACTTGTACTCCAGATATCTATTTATATGGAGGTTACTGCAACCCCTGATGAAGACACTGGGCTCTGAACTGAGAAGTAAACTACATCACCACTAGGTCTCATAGAATCATAGAATGGGTTGGAAAGGACCTTACGAGCATCTAGTTCCAACCCCATGCAATGGCCAGGGAGCCTCACACTAGACCATGTCTCCCAAGGCTCTGTGCAACCT
>JBCJKH010044966.1:0-10703 GCA_039877255.1 Loriculus beryllinus
CAAAGGTCAATGTGCATTTTTCATATAAAGCAAACCAGATGAGCCAGTGTGTTCACTTGGGCTTGTACATTCCCCAGGAGTATTGTCTGGACAGAATGTGTGGTCATTATCAGAAACGCAGTCCTATGCGATTGCTCTGCCTTCTGTCTTCTGTTGCATGGCTTAGAGCAGACATGCCCAGCCATTTTATTCTAAGTACTCAGCTTTTCTAGTGAACAAAAGTTAGGTATTGTGTGCTGCCATGATAGACCTTCCCGTAAGTGCTAAACTTAATGTGGGCAGCTAGACTTAAAAAGTTACATGAGTGCAGGAAGCCTGATTGTTATCATGTGCCATAAAGTCAGTAACTTTGGGGTGGTTTGGGTCTGTTTCACATATGGAGGGTGAATATAGCAAATGCAGTATGTGTTGACAAAGCAGGTAACAAGATCTGGGAGAGAGTTGCTGGTGCTAGTAGTGCCACTGCACTTCCCCAGTTCACAGTCTGCTTCAGCATTATCTCCAGAAGCAGTCAGGAGTGGGCAGTCTGCGTGTCCAGTTGAACGTGAGACAGGAAATTTTTAATTTACATGCCAACAGGGTGTATCCTAAGCATGTAAGTCTATTACATTCTGGAGTAAGACAAACCTCCTTTAAGTCTTCATTTTCTGAGATCATAGATCTATCCACTTTTGTGACACTAGAGTAAAGTGGTCAGTTGCAATACATTGCTCTTAAAAGAAAATAACCTAGAGGTCACCAAAGTAAAGATGAGCGTTTGGAATTAACCTGGTGTGAATTTGAACTATGAAAGCAAAAATCTAGGATAATGCTCACTTTCAATGTGGAATTGATTCCTCAGTGACTGCTTACTAGCAATATCATTGCATTCAAACCAAGGACAGACAGGCACTAAACAAGATGTAATGTATAAGGATAATTTAATGTCATGTATAGGGATAAGGTAACTTCTAATTTGAACTGTGGTTCTCTTTCTTTCCTACCTCATTCTTTAATTTCTGAATGGTCACAGTTGTATAATTCTGCCTCTAAAGTGTTTTAGTATTTTTTTTGAAGGAAATATGCCAGCATAGATTGACACGATAAAGGGATCCATGTGTGATTGCAAAGAGGTGAAGAACAAATCAGGAGGGTCTTCTCCTCATTTAAATTAGTTAGGTGTATTTGACTTCCTGGAGGAGAGTGAGTTAGTTAAAAACAACCAAACAGACCCTCCCCCTCATTAAAAACAAACAAACAAACAAAAAGAACCAAACCAAAACCAAGTAACCAAAAAAAAAAAACCCAAACCCAAATACCCAAAACCAGTTCCCCCCCAAAAAAAAAGAGCCACACCACAAACCCTGAAACAAGTGTTATTTTTTTGTAACTCAACTTTTGCCTGTGACATAAATATGTTTAGCCTTTAGCTATGGAAAGGGAGGGTTACAGTTCTGCTTATGTTTTACTGATTAAGATTTTTGTACCCTTCCTCTTTTGTTCAATCATGTATTTTAGTTAAAATACCCATCTGTAGGTAACAGGGCTGTTTTTCTTCATCTGCCCCCTCCTGTGTTGGTTGCCTATTGAGAGAAGTGGGAAAAACACAGATCAGTTACTAGCAAAGGATCTTTTACTAAAAGTAATTTTCAGAAGACTGTAAACTCTAAGATGAAAGTGCTGATTAATACCACTGTTGATTTCAGAAACCTTCATGAGAGTTAGCATGTCTAAAAGCAAGTTAGCAAGTCTGAAGGCATCTGGGGCTGTGTTCTGACAGGCTATAGTCTTGGTAGTATTAAAATGGCAACTCTTGCTATTGCTGTCTGTCCTCCTGTGTACTCAGAACAGCAACACAAGTTAACTGAGGCATTAGTGCCACCAGCTGATGCTGTAATTTAAGTGGATGCTTAATGAAAGAAGAGCAGCTGTCCTCATACAGTGAGGCATGATAGTTGTGCCAGTTAAGTAACTTGGTCATGATCGCACTCTGGACAGAATGTGTGAAATGATTCTGTTTAATGGTATTGAAAGCAGTCTTTTCAAGAATTTCTTTTACCTAGATTGTCTCACCAACCTATTGTAGAGTTCTGCTGCATGGGTTGGTGAATGCATATAATTGTGGAATGTGCAGGACTGAATGAAGGTAGAATCAAACAGGATCTGGAGCCTTTTCTGTCCACAAGGGTAGTTTTTAGAGACTCCTATTGACAGGGTAGAATTTTTGCACATAGCATCTCTTTTCTGCCACTGGACTGCAATTCAAGTTGTGTTCACAACAGCTCTTAGTGACTGTAGTAGAGTGTGCTCTGCCACAAGCAGGGAGTGCTGTGAAGCAGACATAACTGTTCCAGAGCAAGTAGAAGTGGCCTTACCATGCCACTGCAGCATGACAGCTGAGTGGGAATGGGAACTGAGCAAGAGGAATGTCCATAAGAAGGAAAGAGGGGATGGCTCCTCATTCTTTGACTCCTGTCAGGCTTTGAAGCCTGTCTGGAAGCAGTTGATGTCTCATGACTCGTGAGTGCACTGAAGGACTTAAAAAAAATAAGGTAAATTGCCAAATTTTAGCCAAATTTGTAGATTGCCAAAACTTGAACAGTAGACAAGTTTGCCCTTTTTTAGCATTATAAATTTGAGATAGTCTTGTGGTTTGGATAGGGAGAGAAAAGGGAAACTGACAGCTCCAGTTGTAGGCTCATTTTTTGAACTTTTAGGGCTCATAGCTTTTTAAGTGGCATACAATTTTTATTACTTTTTGAAGGGTAGATCTGCTCTATAGCTACGTGACTGCCCACAGAAAATTGTAAACTAAAGCTCACAGTTGCCAAGCCTGTTTCATTTGAGTAGAAGTCTGTGTACATTTCTATAAACTTTGTGAGCTTAATATAGAATAGAGCACATTCAGTCAGGACTGTCGGGAATAAGTAGTACAGAGAGAAGGCTTTTGTACCTGGAGAGCTTTTCAACCTTCAAGAAAAGAATTTGTATTTAATATTTTTTAAAATATGATGAATAAATTGGGAAAAGAGGTGTAAACTGACAGTGCCCTGTGAAAACAGCTCCTGTTCTGTCGCGGGTCTGAAGAAGCTCAGAGCAGTAGGTTTAGGGGCAGAATGATTTGTCTTTGTACCTCTTAGTTTCCTCCTGTGTTTTGTTTTGTTGTCATGCCCACATCAACAGGTGCCTGGTGTAAATTTGCCTGTCAGCCAGCTGACCTATTTCTTCTCTGCAACCCTCATCAGTGGTGTGATACATGAAGTCGGCCATGGGGTGGCAGCTATTCGGTAATATAAATTACATTTCTCTTGCTATATGCTAACAAAGCCTAATATTCCAGAGCATTTACTTCCAGGTGAATGTTGTTAGCACTGCTTCAGTTTATCTAAAGAGTCTGTTTATTCTGCATTTCATATATTTCTTAGATTTTAAGTTTGTGTGTTCAGTAAGGATAGAGTTTTGATACAGTGTCTATCCTACAGATATGAAAGGATTTCTGCATTGCAATTATACCACACTGCATCAGGTTTAAAAGAATACTTCTTTGAAGTGTTGCTTTTCACACAGCAATTACATTTCTGCAGCTATAGCCCTTGAAGTGGACCCATACGTTATTACACAGTGGTACTTTAAAATAGATTTTAAATTTATTTGTTTAAACATAGCTTTTGGAGTAGCATATGAAGAGGCTGAAGCAGTAATTCAGTTGAATGTCATTTGCCCGTTAATCTCAGTGATGTGTTAATTTTGATCAAAGATGATATTTTTAGTGTCACTTCACTATGATGATTAATTCACAAAAAAAGTTATTTGACATGGTTAGTCATTGCTGTCAGATGACAATTTAGAAGGTTAAGTGGTGGTTACTGAGACTGATATTCAGGTGTTCTCCACATTTCTCGTGGACATAATTATGAGCACAAAGCCCTAAGCTGTTACTGTAATTTTCTTGAGTGTAGGGAGTCATGACTGCATTTTAACCCATTACTACGTTTTTATAACCCCAAACGTTTTAAATTAAGGGGGTGGTTTTGGACCCTCTGTGGTCTTTCATGCTGTATTTGTCTTTCAGCTTTTTTTTTCCCTAATACAAGGATTTTTCTGTGGAGGATGAAGCTTTTGCTCTTGCTCATCCCATCACAGGAAGAAGCAACCACACTTCCTGTCTTTCAAAGTGACTTCACATGCTGCTGGCTAACTGCAGATAAGCCAGAAGTAACTATAAAGCTCTTTTTATGTAGCATGAATAATTTTTATACCTTAGTGGTATGATATCTTCATTCAAGACCCTGAGCAAAGGCTATTAATGTTCACATTTGGGTTAAGTTTTTATCAAAAAAAATTATTCCCAATTATTTCCAGGGGAAAAAAATCGTTCGTTCAATGCACATTGCAGCTGCTGTTTTGTGCTTGACTTTTTTTTTCTTCAATCCTACCACATGTTGGCTCTGTGTTGCTGTTACGGTCAATCCTCAGGGTTTAGGCTTTACTAAATAGCTGTGCTGTGGGCAAATACTATTATTCTGGCAAATAATTTTGGCTCCCTGGAATTAAATACAGTTTTGCCAACTTCAGTTCACAATAGTATTGACTGTGAACTAAAGAGCTTAGACTATTTGAGCCTTAGCTTTGTCAAGGCTTGTGCCAAAAAAGCCTTTTTCTTCTTCCCTCTGTACCTCCTATCCAAGTCATGAAATTTTGTATAGGCTGCATTAATTGGTGGCGTGGGTAGGTCTGATGAGTTAACTCCAGGGAATTAATGTATTGTTTCATTCTGATAAATTTGTATAATTCTGCGTCTTCTTTTATTGTATGTGCATAATAAATAAATGTGAATAAATAAAATGCTACGCTCAGTGTAGTGTCTCTGTAAAGATACAAGATTAGCTGATCTGTGCTTATTTTGTCTTGTAACATGATTGTCGTGGAATAATAATTGGAATGTAATTGTCTTGGAATATGGTTGTCATGCCTCTATTGGTGCTTTATGAAATTTCTAGCTTCATAAAACCTTTATATAGTTATTTCAAAAAGTGCCATTTAAATGCAATTGTAAAACCTCTGAAAAATGTTTATATTATCTGTATGATAGTGTCAGCTACTAATATATTTAAATAGTATTTGTCCTTTTAACCTCCTGACTTGTTTTCATTTTATCAAACGAAAATTTCCCTCATTTTTTTATAGTTTACAATTTACTCTGAATTTCATTCAGGAGAAACAGAAATTATAAATACCAGAAATCAATAAGCGTTCCTTTAAGAGGAAAACAATTGCTTCTCCCAGATAATTTTTCGTAGATTAGTTTGTAACTGCATCCTACAAGCTGCGATTTCTTTAGTTAAAAGAAAAATCTCCCAAATGTTAAAGTGGAAATAGTTTGTTTCAGGGTGGGTTTTTTTTGTTGTTGTTGTTGGTTTTTTTGTGGGTTTTTTTTTTTTTAAAAAGTATTTTATGTGTTGTTGTTACCAGGAGACAGAAAAGAAGTTGAACTTATCCTTTATCTTATACTAGGCTCAGAAATGTGTGCTGCTTAAAAGTGGCAACTACTGTAGAAAACATCCTGTAGTTTAATTATCTTTCAGTTGTTGGTATTGCGAAAAAAAGTTAGTTTTCTAGTTATAATTTTAGTGGTTCTCATTATCAAAAATATGTGCTATGTAGAATCTCTCGGTTTTTCTTTTGTTTGCAGTAGCACCACTTTATTGTTATTTTCTTTTCTTAAGAGAACAAGTACGATTTAATGGATTTGGGATTTTTATCTTTGTTGTCTATCCTGGAGCATTTGTTGAGCTCTTCACAACCCACTTGCAACTGATATCTCCAGTCCAGCAACTAAGGATATTTTGTGCAGGTAATAGTTTGTGCTTTTTTACTAAACTTTTGCTTAGCACTGTTACATACTCTACAGGCATTATTTGTGAATTCTTGATGGAGAGTTGAAGGTCTGAAATGAAGAAGCACAAAAGCTTGTATTTGCCTAAAGGTGATCCTTCCGATCTGAACCTATATTGTAATTATAGAAAATCATTTGATCATTACTGTCCATACTGTGCTGTTTTCTGAGGAGAGTCAGTTTCTAGGAGTTTAAATGAGTACCAGTTTCCTGTCATGAAAAATGTTACTATATATCCTAGGTCTAATTCAGATTAGCCGTGCATAAGAAATTCCAGTTGTGTATTGTACAGCCTAAGTAGCAAGATCTTGGAGCATGGAAGCTGAAAAATACTCTGCCAGGAGACTGGTGGTATGAGAACATGACTTGCTGTCACAGGTGAACACCTTTGAGGATTACACTACCGCTTTCTGCAATAGCAGCAATGTATTATGTGATTTTTTTCAATAGTACTGTGATTTTCAGTGACATTTGAATTATATTATTATACAGGTCACTGTGTTTTGGTGTTGCCATCAAGAGGAAATAAAGGCTAAAACACCAGCATCCAAAGGGAATCACAGCTTATGGCTCCAATAAGCACCAAGTGGTTTTGGTTTGATGTTTTTGAAGTCTCTGACTACTGGGAAGTAGAGCCCTACTGCTGTGGAAAGCTAGACTGAGACTGTATTATCCTACCTGAACCACATGTGTTACTGATTTCTAGAGGCAAATGTGGTTCCCGGATTACTGAAAGACAGACAGAAAAATTAGCATCTTGGTTTAGTTCTTGGAGAAGTAGGATAGCAGCCAGCCTGTTGTAATGTTTAGACATTAACATTGTTTCTTGAATATTGTAACTAAAACATTATATAGAAGGGTTTAGGCTGGGCATACAGCAACCATTAGGAAAGCATATTTTCAAGCTTTCGTAAATCAAGTAAATGATGATATATGTTAGGTAAGTAAATATATCTATATTCCAAATACCCTAACGAACCAAAATCATTCACTGCAATAGGCTAACTTCCATGATGCTCTGTCAATTTCCATTTCCAGCTACTGTGAACAGAGTTGCAAGAGAAGACATACCAATTTTCAAAATGGGTTGTTTACCTACATTGCTGTGAAATCATCTAGAAAAATTAGATTATAAGGTGTAACAGAAAAAAATTGCTTGCATATTTTTGATGACAAACACCTATAATTTTTCAGGTTTCTTGGGGAACCAGATTTAGGGGAATACAAGGTAGGAACAAGTACGTTGCAATACTGGTTTGGCATCAGTGGCTTGTTACCAGTTAGGTATAGCACATATATGCTTGTTGGTTTTTTTTTTTTACAGCTAATGATAAGTATGTTTCATAACTAAGGTGTTTGATAAACATAAAATGTGATATTCAGTAAACTTGACACAGTTTTTTTTCAATTGTCAGAGCAGTTGAATGAACGTGTTCTCACTGTTCTGAAGATCTGAGTTTCCAGAGGCTTGCTTTCAGACTTCTGTATGGCAGCGAAGTAAAAGAAACAGAGTGGAGAATGACATGGAATATTCCTTTTGTAATCCGCCTATACTCTGGAGATTAAAGAGTATATTTGTTGTACAGCAAATGGCATCATGAGTTCAAGAATAGTGAATGAGTGTTCTTGTAAGACTTGTGATATTTTTAGCACTAATTCCATGCCCAGTAGATAAAAAGTGCTTCTGTGCTGCACTTTCTTAAAATTCAAACATTTGTACTATTTTTGAAATCCTTTGTGTTTTGTGTTGTCTTTAACAGGAAAAAGTTAACAGATTTTTTAAACTTAATTTAAAAAAAATTATTAATAATTAATAAAGTTATTATTTTAAGTTGTTTTAAGGGCTGAGTAAAGTATCCCTTCTTAAATATAAGGAACTAGGTATCCACAGATGAGGCTGTTTTAGCAAAATGAAATTGCTTGTATACACAGCAGTGTGCCTCTACAGTTATTCTCATTTTAAGCCTGCTTATTTTCTGTGGATCACCTGGGATGAATTTGAAGCCTTTGTATTTTAGACTTTTTTGTATATTCCACACAGCAAACTATGTTGATTATGGGGCTAAAGCCCATGTTTTCCTAGCAGTTTGCAAGTATTCTTGTCACCCTCTAGCAGTTCCATCACCTCATTTTTTATTATTTAAGGTTTTTTTTTTCCAGTTTGCTCTCTATAGTGACCACACTGTTACAAATGAATTTTGTTTTGGTCTTTGATTTGATCTTAAGCTGTTGAGCTGGAAAAAAAAAAAAATTAAGATAAAAATTTTAAAGCAATAAAGGTAACATGTTTACCTAATACTTTTGGGTTTGTTGCACTTTTGTGTGAGTGCACACATATACGTATGTGTGTGAGATAAAGAGAACTGATTTCTGAAACATTTCATCTATCTTATTACCTTTCAATATGATTAAAAACTGTAGAAAGAGAAATCACATTAAGAAGCATCTACTATGGGAAATGTCAAAAACCTTTAGTTAAGGTACTGCAAAAATGTCTCTCATTTCTGCAGCATTAGAAATTTAAAACAACCAGGTGACAGGTAGAGATAACCAGGGGAAATATGAGTCTGCCATATGTCATGATTCCTGTGTTATATGCCGTGCGGGAAAGATAGGTTACATTTACTTTAGTTCCTGTCTTGTAATTGCATTGTAAATACAGAACTGACTCAAACCCCTCTTAACAAGATGAAGCATTATAAAAAGGAAATAAGGAGTCTTTGACACTGAAAAGTTTTCCTGGAGTGGTCATACAAAATGTTTGACCAACAACACAAAATAAATGAGAAAATGTGCATAGTACTGGATGTTGAAGGAAGCCAAGCACATCTTATGATACTGGTTCATTTCTTACTATGGAGAACAGCATACACTTTAAAAATTGCCGTTGCAAATATGTTTCCCAGGATAATGTGTTGGGAAGTGCTGATTGCACAACTCAGTTTCTTGATGTGGTTTTAGGTCCAGATTTTCTTGTAGAAGAAGTCTTTTTTCAAATAATTTTCTAAACTTGTTTGGCACATATACATGTAATTATTTTCATTGGTACAATGGAGATAACCAGGAAAAATACTGAATTGCAGCTAAATTTCAGACATCTTGCAGACCAGGACAAACAGTATTTATTCACATGTATGACCAGTTATTAAGATTCTTAAATGTAACAGTTTGTTGTGGTAGAAGGTGACAAGTAATAGCTTTCATTCTACTAATGTTTTAATATCTATGATTGATCTGTAGATAGAAACTGCAGATCGAAACTATAGTTGAAGTATTGATTCAGAAGCCCAGTTTTTCTTCTGGACACTCTACCTACTGCATACTTAGAAAAGTAGTGACATGATGAAATATCAATATGGTAGAATGACACCTTAAAAATAAACTTAACCTCTTTTCTGATAGTATAATTCTCAAGGGCTCAGAGGATTCTCTAAAACTTCCCTACAAAGTGACATCATAGAAACTTAAGTTTGTAAAGTAATGTACATATTCTTTCATGCCTCTGTTCAAAAATTAACTTTTCATCCATTCTTACAGTAATCATTTCAGGAAAGTTGATTAGAAGGTGACTGTAGAAACTTACATTTCAAAGCCACCTTTCTGTTATTATTGTTTAGTTTTAAAAAAAAATTTTCCTTTTTAGGAGTGTGGCATAATTTCGTTCTTGGTGTTGCAAGTTTCATGGTTCTGTTTCTGCTACCAGCCATTCTTTTCCCTTTCTATTACACGGGTGTTGGGGCACTTGTCACTGAGGTTGCAGAGGTAAGAAAAGATCTTTACTGTTTTCATATTGCGTGCTTTGTGACCTGAGAGTACCTGTGTCTCTTATCATCACAATCAGATCTGGTCAGTGCAGCACTCTGCAGAGTCTAATATATTGCGCTCTTTGCTTGATGTCTCCTTCTCAGTCACGTGTTTTAGTATTAATAAATGAAGGAACATGGCATGCATAATTACAGACTGTTCGTCATACTAAAAATCTGTTTAGACATTTGAGATGAGTTTGCAGGCTTATTTTGGTTTTGTTTGTTTTATTTAAAATCTTCTTTTCAATATTGGCACCAAGTATTGGCACTGGAAACTACATTATCACTCTAATTATTGCTATCTGGTTTTAATGTTAAAGATTATTTTGAGCTGATTTACTTGCGTGTTTGGTCAGCTGAATGCAAAGTAGAGAGAGACTGCTGAGATTCTGGAAAGAACTGATTTTTTTCTGACTTAATCAAACACAGCACAGTTGAACAGCACAGCTGAAAGTATTCAGTCTTCCTTGGATCTCAAAATGAACTGCTGTGACTCAGGATAGAGTGACATTTATTATGCTTTATACTCTTGAAAGTATACTTTCAACCTGCTGTGTTGAAAGATTCAGTGTATTAATTTAAGATATTTGAACTTAAAATGGTAGGAAAAATCACAGTGTATCTACTTGTATGAAAATAATTTCTCAAGTTTGAATCGGTCCCTGGAACACATGGAGACTTACCCTTTTCTTTGGACAAAAAAATTATTATTTGTAGAGGATACTGGTTTTGAAGTGCTCTATCATAAGTTGAAATAGTCAGTTCTAGTGGAGCCTGAGATACTCTCTTTCTCTGGAAATAGTGTCTTAACCTAAAGATTTCATGGCTATTTGGCAGAACTGTAAAAAAATCCTTGTTGTTTTGACTGTCATAATATGACCAACTTGACTGTTTCTTCTCAGGATTCTCCTGCCAATGGACCAAGAGGTCTTTTTGTGGGAGACCTTGTCACTAATCTGCAGGACTGCCCAGTTTATAGTGTAGAAGACTGGAATTCCTGTCTGGGAGACATTTCAGAGAAG
>JBCJKH010044966.1:19004-32038 GCA_039877255.1 Loriculus beryllinus
TGCACTGTGTTTGTCTTAGAAAAGAAACAGAGCTAAAATTATAGGATCCTGGCTTAGGCAGCAGGTAGTCTACTGTACTATCATAAAATCACATGTATTCCAGTGAAACAGCTTCTAAATATTTCAGACCTGACTTTGCAGTGTACAACACTGGCTTTGGACCATCAGGTTTGTTGTTGGTTTGTTTTTTTTTTTCCCCGAAGTATGACTGATCAGAATGTGGTAACCATTTTTATTACAGTTAAGAAGGGAAAATAATTTCTTCCTCTATTGTGTGTGTGTGATTTTTTTGAAACAGTGAATGCATTTTAGTGAAAGGAAAATAATTTCTTCCTTTACTGCGTGAATTTTGAAACAGGAATATGTTTTAGTAAAATGTTTCATGCTTTAATGTGATCTTTCTACCTGCAGGAAACATTACTTGTTAGAGTGATGCTACATTTAACACACAGCCTAATACGGGAGTTGCAGTAGTGTGTACTATGACTTTACTTTCTCTAGAAATGTCACTACAGTAATGTTTGAAAAACATTCTAGATTATTGCATGTATTATTTTCTACTTAGGTGTGTGCTGTCATCATGATAGTCCTGCTATATGGAGAAGAAGTAATTATTTCCTGGTTTTGGCATTTGAAATTAGCTTCCAGAGACAGTATTTCAAAAAAACAAATCAAAACACAACCACAAAAGAAAAAAAAAACCAAACCAAAAAACAAAAATCCCAAACCAAAACAATCCTGTAAAGAATCATAATCCTAAATGAACTTACACTGCTGGAGATTTGGCCAAAACTAAAACAGAAGGAATGATTAGGAATACATGTTCTTTAAGATGGACACATTAATTAATCCATTCTAATAGCCTTCTCTCTGTAAAAAGTACCAATGTAATCAAATGTAAACTGTAGGTTTAACTCATGTGGAATTTTTCAAGACTTTTAGACTTTTACTGCAGGCCAGTTATGTTCTAGAGGCTTTCCCTACGTTGGACAGGTGACATGTAAGATTGAAATGGAGAGCCCTGTCATTATTGCCATTCAACTCTGCAGTGTTTCTTCTTTATTTTGTGAGGGGTTTCATTCTTTCATGTAATTTCTGGTGTTGCAAAATCGTGGCATCCTTCTCTGGGCCTTGTCGGTTAGGAAGAATACAGTGACTAACATTCGCATTTGAAATTTACACTGTTTGAGGGAAGATCATATCCTTAAATGTTCCTGTATCTGCATTGCCCATCAAGGATCAAAACCCGCATTTCCTTCGTGAAAAGAAGATGGAATTTACGTTGAAGATAATTTCCCCAAACTGGACAAGTCTTCTACTTCTGTTGTATCCAAATCTTCTAAATAAAAAAAACCCCACTTCCTAGCTTTGGGGAGGTTTTTTGGTCAATAACAGCCTTAACCCTGACGGAGGGTCTGTCTGCTACAGTGTGGTTTTTCAGTATTTCCATGCTTGTTTTCCCTTACTGCTGAAGATGATCCTGCTTTGCTTTCAACCTATATTTAAAGGATTGAATGTTCTGGAGACCACACAGAAATAATCTCATGCCATACTGTCCCTCTCCTCCATAACATCCGTGCTCTTACCCCATGAAGAAGTTTTGAAAAGCTCTTTGGTCAACCTTGTCTCCAAATCACTTCTAATTAAAGTTGTGTCCCTTGTGCATTCTTCTCAATATTTGTGAACACTATCTAGTATTAGCCAACAAAAGAAATGTTAATTCCAGGTCAAAGAATTGCTTAATTGGAGTGGGAAAACAATGACTATTTTGTTTCACCCAGCCTCATTTCTGTTCACCTCTTCTCAGCAGTGTCTTTTGAATACAAGGCTGGAGAGCATAATTTCTGTAATTCTTGCGTTATTTGTTGAAGGGCAGATCTGCCTGCTGTCATTAGGTTTGATCCATTACAGTCACTAAATTCATTCATTGTCTCATATTACAATGTGTAGAGCTCAGTCTAGTATCTTCTTGAAGAGGTTTTTTTGTGTTTTGGGTACTGCTTCGGCAGCAAGGTTTGGAGCTTAGATCCATGTCTAGCAGCTGTCAGTGACAACAAAAAGGGAAGGAGATGAGTGATCCATTCTCAAGGTAGGAATCTCAATCCATTCAGGTTCAGGATGGTAGCTTGTTAGTGGCCATTAGGTATTTGTCAAGAGGCAGTCAAGCTTTGAAATTACAGTATACTGTCTTTTGAAGCCTTTGAATACAGTGGCTGCCTCAGCCATTTTGCTATTTTGGCTCTTGAACAAGAGGTCTGATCAGATGTTCTGATACCAGCCTTCAGCTTGATGAGTTGTTTTCTTTGGATGTCACTTGACTTGGATGCCTCTGACTTTTTGAACTGGATGGTGTCCAGGATTTCTGTCTATTATGTTTTTCGCTTAGTAGTCCAACAGACTTATTTTCTCTCAATTCCCCTAAATCAAAGGTCTTTCTTAAGCTAAGGTCTTGGCATAGCTACGGCAAGTTTGGTGTTGGAAAGTTCTCTGCTTGTTGCTGCACCAAACCATTCTTTTTCTGGGACTCCTTGTTTTCCAAGTCTCTCCATTCTCTGGTGTGCTTGCTGGTTGGACTCATCACAAGGGGCTTTATTATCAGAAGAAAATGTGTTTATTTGACTGAAAGACCAGTTCTCTGCCAGTAGCACCTTTGGAACTACTTTCCCCTCATCTTTGTTCCAATGTCCCTGAATTGTTTATTGAACCTGAAGAAATCTGGTTCTCGCTCTTAGCTAAGACACACTTAAGAGCACTTGCAGTATGTTACTAGTGCTCTGAGTTTTCCAGTATTCTCTTAGCCTATGGTTTTAAAATTTCTCAAGGAGTGGATTAAGTTGTTCCTTTTCCAAGGGATGCTTGTATTGAGTGTGATTTGAACTCTCCCTTTCACATATATCCATGGAGATGGTATTTCTTTCCCTAAAACTTTTCCCTGGGCTGTTAGGGAAAATTCTGGCCTCAATTCGCATCTAAATCTTTTATTTAGGGACGGCGTGACTGTTGTTCATACCGTGCAAGCTCATCCTTAAGGTGATTTTCTAATTCTGCCTTAATTTACTGATACATCTTCCTTTTGGGGATAAGACTCTGCTATACTATGAATGGAGCCTTCTAGAAGGAAAGATGTCTTTCTTACAGCTGTCACAGAACTAAGGCTTTCAAATGGTCCTTGAGGCTGGCAAACAGAGACTGCTGTTTACGTTGAAAGACTGTGTCAAGACTTTTTATGAGATAACCTAGATGGAGCATTCCCGTACTAAGAGTGCACTCCGGGAGGCCTCAAGCTACCTCAGTTTTCTTTGAGGAGTCTCTCTTAAACATTTGACATACAGTCAGCTGAAGCTTCAAAGAAGTTACAGTACTAAAGAAGTGTTTCAAGGTCATGTGGTGCTTGACACTGCAATTTTCCAGTTAGTATTATATGAAAGATGCTGAGTCCTGTCTCTCAGCTTTTTAATACTAAGTTCCATCTTGCAGTCACAGTCACTCATCTGAAGACAGAAAAAGAAGCAACTTATGTACTGGCTAACCGGTGTTGTGTAGTGCAGCTGTGCATCATGGAATCATAGAATGGTTTGGGGGGAAGGGACCTTAAAGATCATCCAGTTCCAACACGCTTGCCATGGGCAGAGACACCTTCCGCTAGACCAGGTTGCTCCAAGCCCTATCCAGCCTGGCCTTGAACACTGCCAGGGATGGGGCAGCCACATGATCTCCTAGCTGTCACTTTCTGAGAGTGACTGCAGAATTCTTTACCCTATCTGCCCCCACTCTCCTACACCATGAGCTCAGCCTCACGTCAAGGGGTCTTCTGCAGGTATTGCAAGGAAATTTTCTGGCCTTCTGAGAAAGTACATGTGTGCACCCACGGGATGAATGTATACATGTGCACTGCATATGTTGGGAAAAGTCTGGTAGCTATAATCTTTATATGTTTTTCTTTGAAAAGGACTTGAATTACACAATGTGGTCTGTATGACTGCAGCTGTTCAGTTGCCTCTGAAAATGCATATCTTAGATCTACTTTCACTGAAATCATGCTAATTGTGTTTTGTGGAATGACTTTACTATGATAGTGACCATGTTTAAGAAATATTTAGTGGCTGCACTCTTACAACTAAAAGGAAAACCATACTTAAGGTTGGTTATTAATCCTTGAGGAAATGTCATTTCAGATCTGATTTTTCTGCAAAATTATAATCTAAAATTCTGACTGTTCATGTTTTGTGTATCTTTATATTTCCATTTCAGTAAGTCTCAGCAGTTTTGTACCACGACAGAACTTTCTAAGCATCGATCTGCCTGTGGTGATAGAGACATTTTGCAAGTATCCTTTGAAGTATGTTTGTTTTTTTAAGGCAGGAATGTTTGTTCTTTTAAGGCAAGAAGAGCATTGTTTAGAATTTGGTGAACCAGCAAAATTTCAGTTGGATATCATTTTAGACAGGATATCTGAAACATTTCTGTACAATTTTGACATCTTTATCCCTTCTCTGCATTGATTATTGTCTGTGTACCAAGCTCAGTATGAAACGTCTCGCTTTCTTGTGCTTAGTAGGATATTTTTGATCAGTACTTTGTTTGACTCTTTTCTTGAGGGTGAATCTTTACAGCTCTGACAAGAAAGTCAAAGTAAGCCCGAATTTACAGCAGGATAAATGAGATGTTATTGCTAGCTTTGGTATGTTGGATTTTTATATTTTTTTTGAGTCATTATACTGAACTAAATAACAGTGTATGGTTATTTTGTTTTGTTTTATTCAACAGAAAAAAAAATCGGGATCATAATTCAGTTAAAACGTGCTTATTAATGAACAAGATGATATATATATATATGCATAAAGATCAGTAGGTTTGAATATGGCTAATCTAAGAACCCTTAGCTTTAGAAATGGAAATGTTTATGAGTGGCTATAGAACAATTAAACAGTGTAGTTCAGTGTAGTCCATAAATTGGAGTTAAAATGCTACAGATGCTCCCTTTTTCTGGAAACACACCAAGGTTCATGCTGACCCAGCTGCTTTCTGAGTCTTATGTCTTCTTGTCTGGCTGTAATAGGATGGAGGTGAGTACTACAGTTAGCAAGCTTTTACCAATAATAGAAATATTCTACCGTTGCCTTACTGTCACGTGCACATGCACGAACAGAAATCCACTTGACTTTTCTGGCTAACAGGTAAGTAGGAGAGAGAGGCCAGATTTCCATTTATATTCTAGGCATTTACTTACTTCAGTGAGGGAATGTTTTGGAAAATATCTCTAATCATTATTTCATACTTAGGTCATAGGTTTAGAATACCTTCTTACTTCAGGCATGGTGTCAGAACTATAACCTTCCTCCAAAACCACACAAAACAAGGGAGGAAGATGGGCAACGTTAAGTGTGGCTTTGCTGTCTCCTGCTTTCATGTGAGTCGTAAACACTGAGGGTTGTTTTAAGTATCCAGACCTAGTACTTAAAAAGAAATGAATCTATAAAAGCAATTCTCTGAGCTAGGTGTATTATCGGGTAAAACTCATTATATAATTTCTGTGAAACAGAATGGCAGCTAAGAAATACAACTCTGAGATGTTTCTGCATATTACATGGTTTTTATTTTTTTCTTTTTTATGTTTTATTAAAGATTTTTTGTGAACCTTAACTAATGTCAAACAGGTGCCTCATTTCATTGTCTGGAGCACTGGCAGTTATCAATGCCGTACCCTGCTTTGCTTTGGATGGTCAGTGGATATTAAATTCGTTCCTGGAAGCCACTCTGAGCTCCCTGATTGTAGAGAAACAAAACAGAGAGCTTGTTGGCTTTTTAATTTTGCTTGCTGGTAGTGCACTTTTGGCTGCCAATGTTGCACTGGGACTTTGGATGGTGACAGCGCGATAGAACATTGGATACGTTTCCATCAGTTCTCAAAGTACACAGAAATAATGAATCCATAGCCTTTTAAAACTTGTTCAGTGCTGAGATTGAAATAATTCCCTTAAAATGACACTGAAAGAACAATGAGTGGTGGCTGCTGTTTTAATTTAAAACTATACAATCTTGTGCCTGTGGTCATGGGAAATCTAATAGAAACAAGTATGAACCTTTTTATATACCATTTTAAGCACTGTGTTAATCTTAGATTGCATTGTAAAGATTCACCGGAAAAAGCCTGAGAATTAATTCAGGTCTCAAAGTGAGGGAATTATTTGGCCTCAAACATTTGTAAAGTGGGATTAAAGACCACTTAGGTTTTACTTTACAAGTTGAATAATTATCAGAAAATCAGTGTGAGCGCTGATCGTTTCTCAGTCAGCATAGTCTTGAGTGTCTTGTTTTGAGTTTTTTCTGTCTCGTATTTTACCAAACTGGACTCTGAGAAGCCTCAAAGTCTGGTCTCAAAATGCTGAAAAGTTCAGTAGTTGCTTACCTTGTGGTAATGAGGAGAGAAAGGCCATATGGGTTAGTATCTTTCCTTTTCAGCTGGCCAAAATGACTGGAAGCATGTTGTCCTCAGGATGTAGATGAGAAGTGTCAGCATCTGTTAAGAATGAAGTGTGTGGGAGGATAACAAAGCCCACATGACTGTGTTTCTTACAAATTCAGTTGTATAATATCATACGCAGCTGAAGACATTTTAAAGGCAATATTTGTCAGCAATAGCTACAAAATAATCGGAATTTAGTTTCTGAGTGCTGAAGTATTTCTGTGCAGTTATTCCTAAGTGATAAATAATGTTTGTGTTGTTTACTCGGAAAAATAATATTGTTATTATTAAACTATACCTGTTTACAGTTAAAAGTGAAACCTGTTGTTTTTATGGTGTCTGTCTTCTGATGCTATGCATGTAATATGTACAGTAATTCACTGATGGTTTTCTGTCTTTCAAAGGGTTGTTTTACTTTGTTAGGATTCATTCTGTTCAAAGATAGCTAACAAAGATGTCTAGCTGAAGCTGGTCTTAGGCCACAGTTTTTTAGAGGAAGAACATGATTGTGAATTGAACTATTTAAACGTTTAGCTTTGTTTTTGAAATGAATACAGACTATATCCTTCTTTTTAAATGAACAGTGGTAAAACAGTCAGTATTTTGCTGACTGAAGTGTCAGGGATACTTTGAAGCTCTAAAGTCTGAAATATTTTGTACCCAATAGAATTATATATTGACTGTTGTGTCCTCCTGTGACATACTGTCTTGTTTATATAAATCAGGTGCAATCAGAGCTTGCCTCAATATATTCAGATATTAAAAAAAAAAGGCAAAAAAGCCTTAGTGTGGGAGCCTAAATATTTGAAATAGAAAAATTTTGAAAAATATCCTGCAACTTCTGCCTTGTACAGTGCTCCTTATAGAAGCCACTGCAGCTCAGAGTTCTTTACAGATATGGCCTATCAGGAACTGAAGTGGAAACTAAGCTCGTGAAAACTGGCCTGCAAGGAGTACTGGAGTGTTCATGACCAGCTTATATAGATGGTGGATCTTGCCACCAGAGATAAAAGCTTGGACAATTTTAAAAGTGGGGCTGAGCCCAGTTCCTGGTGCTACAGCATGGATTCATAACTATGATGTTTACATTTGCCTGCTGATGTGCTATTGTATTTTTGCACACTAGCCTTCACACTGAAGATGCATTCTTTTCTCGAGATAATGCAAGCAGTAGTGAGAGAGCAAGTTTGTTGTTGTGTTGCTTTACTTACCTGTCCAGTGCTGTCACAGGCCAGATGGTCCTCTTGAAGTTCACCTCTGTGAGGTGGCAGGCCCATGCCTCTCATTTTCAGTCATTTCAACCCAGGCATGTCAGCACAAATCCCAGTTAGAGTAAATTCTCCAGCCAGTCCAGCATGAGTTGGTCCTTTGGGACTGTTAAAAGTCACACAAAGTGCAAGAAAGGAAACACAAACTATCAGAAACTGCCAGCTTCTCTCTCTTTCAGAGGCACCCTGAAATTTAAACTCATCATCAGTCCTAGGAACATATAGGGGTTTCAGGGTACTAGTTCTGATGGGCCACTCCGCCATCTCTCTATGGACAGGAGGAATAGGAGCACCTGGCTCTGGGGATATGTTCCAGAAGCCTGCTCACTGACCTAAGTGGCTGTTTACTAACCTGAGCTCTTTTTTTTCCGTGGCTCTGTGCCACTTTTCTCTATCTCAGTGTCTTGTTCAGTCTACAGTGCACAAAATTAGTTCTCACTTGGAGGTTTTAATGCAATTTAGTAAGACAGGGTATTTACTTTTCAAAACAGCTACTATTTATGTATCAGTGCTGTCTTACTATCTAAAACAACCACAAATACATCTATGGTGATTTCGAAAATATTCTGTGGAAAACATTTCAAATTTGATACTTTATATCTTTATTCATGATGGTTACAACTGCTTGGGAGAATCCTTTGGTGTAGAATCCCATCTGGAGATGCAGGCAAGGGAATTAAAAAACAAAGTTTCTGAATTAACTTATAACATCTGCTACAATGAGACTGGCAGGTTGTTCCTGGTTATTTAATGTACTACCAAAGCAAGATGTTTTATTAAAGGGAACTAAATCCAGTCCATTTTAATTTACACAATCACTGAAAGCCACAGTTCTAAGTAGAACTTCAGTCTGTTTTCACCTCATAATCAAAGAGGGTTGAGAAGACATCGGTTATGGTTTTAGTAAAACACACTAATACACTGTAATGACCCTGGTTATCTTATGTGTGAGAGGGAGTACTAGAAGTGTTTAAAAATAATTCCTGAGTCCATTTCTCCATGTGCTGGAGTTCTACTAAATAAGGGTTGATTTATATATGTACAGGTGCTTTGAATCAAGACTTTAAACAAACTGGGTATGAGTGGTGACCCAGCACACTTTAGATTACCTCTGGGCAAAGGTAATAGTTAAGTTGGACCAGTCTGAAGAAACAGTTGTTCAGTGGATGCATTTCATTCTCCTATAAGCCTAGCATATGGATTACATTCTGATAAGCACACACCATACATACAGCTACTGGGAGTAGTATTGCTCGGTTCCTGTTTGTTTAGCAAGAGAGAGCACAGAAGGACACAATGGTTTTTGTGTGTTAGATTTTTACTTTGGAGTATTTGCAATGTTTCTTCTATTTATGTTTTTGTAAAAAATGAAGACTTTCATTAAAATGAAATCTTTCCACCTCATTCTAATTAGCCCTTCAGAAAGATTCTGTATTCTTTAATACAGAGTCCATCAATATAATTATAGGGCATGTTGACTGAGTATAAAACAATACTCTTAAAGATTGGATGGATACTACTATTTATGCATATACTATGCATTTTAAATCTGTATCAGATGGAAAAAATAATGTCTAACATTGGGAACTGTTATACATAGCTTTTACTTGAAAATTGCCAGAAGAATTTTATGATTATAAGGAGTCATTGTTCTGACTTGTTTTTTTATGAGATTTTTTTAGTATCAACAAAGACTTCTGCAGCATGTTTTGATAATGCATGATATGAGATGAAAATGGCAAAACTCTTAGCATGTGGGATGTTGCACACTCTTTGCTAACTTAGGAAATTAAAATCATCTTGCTTCTGTACAAGTGAAATGAAAAGACTTCGCTAGAAAAGGTATAGGTGAACTTGCAGATTTGTCAGCCCAAATTTATGAGCCATGGTGGAAAGTCTGTTAACTTATTATGCTTTTTATCTAGAATGAAACAGAAAACGATATTGAGTCATTTTTTCAGCTGTGATGATCCTGTGTCTATGTATATGTGTGTGCACTCATACACACATGCATATGATAGATATATACACAACCACAGTCTGCGTTGATGCTTTTTTCAGGCATAACTTAACAGCAGTCCTCTATAATGTGCAGTGTAGGGTTGGGGTTTTTTTTTTTTTTCTTCTCTCTATAAATTCCATGGCTTTCTTTGGATTTTAAAATGGCATCTAGGTTTTTCTCCCATAACTGCTCTAACTTGTTTATTAAGTGATGGACATAATGTAACCGCAGCTGCATGAGTTTTGTTCAGCTGGTGTTTAAAATATGTTTCTTGCTTTCTGTGAGGCCTCAACTAAAAGTATAATAAACACAGATTTTCCAGGGCAACTAAAAGAGGTCAACCTTAGAATCCATCACTCTCTAAATGCTGCTGTTTGTGCTGTTCTGAATGATAACTGGGATGAGTGAGACTAGTTAGAGTATACTGAAAAGCAATGTTTTCAGGACAGATGTCCCTATGGCAGTCAGGGTGTTTCAGCTTTCTTGAAATAAGGATATATTTTTGTTCAGTTTAGGATATCAACAATGCAAGTTCTCCCAATAGTTTCTTATATATTTTACACAATGGCAAAGGATGACCTGTAGCAAATATTTTTCTAAATAAATTCTGTGTCTTCTCTCTGTAAGATCTTAATTTGTATATCTGGATATCATTTATGGCAGATGAAGAAGAGTTATAAAGGTTTTTGTAGCATCATCTGTATTCAGCTCCTTTAAAGAGATGTAAATTAAACTCTAGAAATAGTTATTTATATATTCTGTATACTGCATTCAGACCAGTTTCTACAATCAGTCTTGCCTCAGCTATGTTCTTGTGACCTTGTGAGTAAGGAAGCTGAATCTAACTCGGGTAAGATCCAACATTAGCAATTATTTTATACTCTCTTGATTCTGAACAGTACCTATAGATTAGTTATTTAGTGTGGCAGAGTTATCTGCAATACATATCTTGTACTGATGCAGCATATGGGAAGCATTGTACTAGGGACTGCCAGAATACAGCAGCTCTGTGACTCTTTCGTGTTCCTTGGACTCATCCACTACGATCATGTGAAGAGCAGATGGCAGCGACTAAGGGCAGCAAAGAACCTGTTTATGGCAGCTTTATGAAGCCTTCACAGTGCTGACCTAGCATGAAAGGACAGGAACAAAGAGCAGGATATGACACTGCAGTTCCATTCATTCCAGTTACATTGGCATGAAATGTGAAAAGAACTTGTAATTAACATTTCAGAGCATGCAGATATGTTTTCCAGCCCTTCACTGAATCATTCAGTGACTGGTGGTCAGACTTTTGCGTTTTGTCACACTTTGTCATTCCACTCGTAAATATGTGCTGAATAAGTGGTATGGGTAGTTGTAGCTTATTTAGCAAAATGGACTTTGATATTTCCCACCTGTATATGTTCATGTTGGTTTTTACAGCACTGTAGCGTAATTGACCTTCATTTGATACTCGTTTGAAAGTTTGGATGCTATTTCTGAGCCATCACTAGAGAAATAATCTAGTTTCTTCCTTCCTAAGTTGTTTGTTAATATTTTAAATTCCTCTTTTCCCTACATAACTTTGCTGTTATATCTCATATGATCAGATGATCTTATCTGAAGCCTGTCAGTGGAATATGTATTGTTTTGAAATTCACTGTGGGTTTTTTTTCCTTTACATAGCCTTATTTTTCTCACTGACTCACAGCTGTGGAATGTTAGATTTCTAGACCCTTTGTTCCCATACGCATTGTTCATGATCATGGGGTTTTGGGTTTTTTTGAAAGAAAAAAAAAAGACAAAAAAAAAGAAAGCTTCATTTTGAAATGTCAGCTAACGAATATATAGAACACTTTGAATAATGTATTGTGGGTTTGTTTTGGTTTTTTTTTTCTCTATTTAATCAACCAAACAATAAGTATTGTTTTCGATGTGTGATAAATGTGTCCTGCAAATAAATTCATTGTTTGATTGTTAATGTGCTTGAATCTGTTTTTAAAAATAAGGTAAGGGTGATATAATTCCTTATTTGTGGCAATTACTATATTCTCTCGAATATTCTTATACCCTTCATGTGTAATTCATATTCCCTCTGGATACTGACAAGATACCCCGAGGTACCATTATCCTTTTCAGTATCTGACTACCCCTTCAAATTAATAATAACTATTGCTTTCCTTTATTTACCAGTTTATCACAGTAATAGTTTGAGTTAAAGTAGAAGTACATCCAGAAAAACACCTATACACTATTCTGGAGTAAGTTCATTTTAGGCTAAGTTCGTTTTAATGTGACTGAGGTACACAGTGACTGCCTTTTTTAGAGTAGCAAATGCCTTTCTCTGGTCTTAGTTCCTATGTAAGTCTTCTTTTACAGAGCTATGGACTTATGTTAGCTTAGTTTGTAGTGGAATATTTGACATGGGATACCATAGTCAGGAAAAGTGGAACCACGTCTCTGGGTGTTACAGCCAGCCCTGTGTGAAGAACTTAGAAAGGCAGATCTTTGAATGATATTAAGGTGATTTTATGTGTAACAACCTTTGATTTGTATACACAGGCCAGCCCAGAGCTGGGCACATATTCTGACTATATACACGTATTCTGTATGAGTTTACTTTGGTATCCAGATGCTACCTGTCACAGTGTTAGCATAGTGTGACCAGGTTGTTTAGCTTCAATTGAGAATGAAGCTTTATTGCTCTGTTCCTTGAGGAGGCTCATCTAGAGTCAACCAGGTTATTTGTGCTGAGAACTAAATTGTGCTTTGTGGCTTACTGAACAAGCTGTTATTTTATACAAGCAGAGCTGTTTCAGCAAGCATGGCTTTGTTCCCAGATAAAAGATTACCATGAGAAAAAGGCACAAAGCACAGATTGGACACATTGGCAGCATTTCCCAGAGAGGCAGCAATGCAATTTTCTGAATACTTGCATGAGATGGCACTTTTTTTTTTTTCCTTTTTTGTTCTTTTACTCATGTTAAAGGCAGAGACAACAGTTTGGGGTTCGATTTTTGTCCTTGTTTTTAATGAAGCATTAAAGCTTCTAGGTGGGTTCTGAGGCTTTTCAGTTAATTTTGAAAATGTTATCCCTTATTATAGAATCATAGAGTCATAGAAGAGTTAGGGTTGGAAAGAGCCTTAAGATCATCTAGTTCCAATCCCCCTGCCATAGGCAGGACACCTCACACTAAACCATGCCACACAAGGCTTTGTCCAGCCTGGCTTTGAACACTGCCAGGGATGCAGCACTCACAACTTCCTTGGGCAACCCATTCCAGTGCCTCACCACCCTAACAGTAAAGAATTTCTT